>JAPDSC010068425.1:923000-972581 GCA_026290005.1 Latrodectus geometricus
AAAAAAAAAAAAAAAAAAAAAAAAAAAAAAAAAAAAAAAAAACAAATAAGTATTAAGCGAAATCTTCAAAGTCTTGGTTTGGATTATGGATGCACTCTTTCTCCATGTTTTTGAAGTTTCTCAATTCATGCTTTCTTAATTGAGATGCATACTTTTCTATAGTCTTTTTTTTTAATGTTTTAATCACGCTCATCATGTCTGTTTTAGGTTTTATATATAAATCATAAACCTTTAATCATAAATCTTTAAATTGTAAATCTTTACACAGTTTATTTTGGGTTTTAAAGAGTAGACTGTAGTAAATTTTCATTTTAAATAATTCATTGAATCTATGCCATAAGTCATAAATTAAATTGTTTATATCCAAGGTCATTATTGGGATGGTCGCGTGGACTATCTAAAATGTGTTCGCGGTCTACCAGTCAACCACGGTCGGCGTCTCTGCCTTCCCTCGTATATTTTATGTACAAAATATGAAATATATTCTGATCAGCAAAAATAATAACTCATTTTACTTTAAATATTAATAATGTAAGTAATGAAGAAAAACCAAAACTGCAGTGGGATAACAAATATATGATATATATCAAGCTCTTTTTTTATGTTTTCTTGAATGGGGTAAATAACATGAGGGAATAAGTTAGTATCAAAAAAGAATAATCACACTATCATTGTGCATGCATTTTTTTAAGTATCATGAATTACAGATTTGGTTATAATTAATTAACCCATATATATTTTCACAATAAATTCTGGCATAAAATTCTTTGCATAATTTTTGAAAAATAAATTACAACCAATTTTAGTAATAAAATAATGTTTTTTTTTATTTCAATACTATTCAAATATTACTTTAATTTGTCATATGATGATCTTTAATTATTTTTAACTGCTTTTTGTATGAATTCTTCTCTCTTCATTATCGGAAAATACAGAAATAAATTATAATAAAATAGAACTAAAACTAATTTCTTCTATCAACTCATTTGATTACTAACAGTTTAAAGAATTTAATGGATAAAATTGTGTGAATATTATGATTATTATTATTCATTATTTATGGCGTGGTTGTTCCCCTCCCCATGAATAAAGGAGAATAATAGTGTATATAGGTTCTATGTATAGAATATATATTCTATAATTACTATCAAGCAATTATATTGCTCCAAATATAGAAACTACTTCTCATAAATATTTCAATCGTTTAACTTTTCATCATTTTCATTTGTAATCTCTGGTGTGACAAAAATTTTGCTATTTAGTCTATTTAAATAATTTTGCCGAAAAATTTTTAATTTCTTGTACAGTCAAATATTCGTTTCTTTTTGCATTGTGGTGTGATTTTGTATTCTTGTCTGTTACAAATATTTGCTTATTTATCGTATCCTCCTATGTTCATTTTAAGCTAAATTAATCTTTAAAAATGTAAAAATACAAATTGTAATAAATGAGTTCAATGTTGTGCAAAAGTTTTTGAAGTTTTCTTATAGAATGAAACTTAGTTCATTGTATTTTCTTTTAGAATAAAAAGTTCATGCATTCCTATACATTATCCTGTCAATTAGTTAGTAGCATAGCTAAATAGGAAAATATCGCATGTGGAAATTTATTTTCCCACTCCCATAGGAAAAAAACTAGAAAAATTTCAAATTGAACATAAGAAAGACGTGCATGCAAAGACTTAAAACGAAATATTCATTTTCGTGTTTAACCGTGGAGAGGATTGAACCAGAGACTTTCTGAATCAAAAAATATGGTATTGCGACTCAATTATCACAGTGAATCCTTTCAAAAGTACCGTATTTTCCTGTATATAATCCGCAGCGGCGTATTATCCGCACGGCCGTTTTTTTCGAGTATAAGAAAAAAAGCGTCGCATAATCCGCAGCGACTTATAATCCGCAGGAATTTCTTTTTTGCGAATAGTCTAAAATATATACTGCTGATAATATAGGTCACATGAAATAAAAAAATGCACAGTAGGATTAAAAATTTAATAAATTGTATAGAAAAAAAAGCATTTATTATGAAAAATATCAGTCTAGATCCATATCATCGCAAAGAGCGATAAACTTGAGATGAAAGCACGAGATCAATCAAAAGGATAATTTTGAGAAGAGAGTCTTGTAAAACTTATCGATATTTAGCTTCTAATAACTTTTAAAACGATGTTAGACATATTTAAATTAATATATATTTGCTTCGTTAATATTTAAATGAAAGAAATGGATTATTTACAAATTGCGTATTTTTCACAATTTTTTTATACTGCGCGTGCTTTGTTTTTCACTTTACATTAACACATTTGACCCCATTGTTTTTATTTGCTTTTGCTATAGCTTTTAATTTAAAATCTGCTGTGTAACTTAAAAATTTTCGCTTCAATATGACGATATACGTATTTGAATATTTTCAAAACGAAACAACTCACATCAAGGCAAATTGCAAAATGACGTTAGCGAATTTACAACCGTAAAATCTTTAAGAGGAACCGAATTCGTTTTTGAACGTAATTGCACAAAGCCGATTATAGTTTAAATAAATCAGGTGTGTCTTGGTACCACCTGTTATTTATTTTATGAAACATAAAGAGTATTTCTTTCAAAACTTTCTTGTAAGTTTTTCTGATCGAGAATGTTTTTTTTATCAGATAATCGGCGGCGGCGTATAATACGCACAACGAAATTTGGAACTTTTTAAACATATAATCCGCCAATTATATACAGGAAAATACGGTACTTTGACATTGCATTGATTATAGCCACATAATTGGCAGCTGTTTAAAGACTCTTCAAATATAGAATGCGTATATTTGGACTGTTTTATTGATCTAGAAATAAACTTGCATTCTAATACTGATTTTTCTGATCATATTACATTTTTCTAATTTTAATATCTAATTACCCATTTTGATTTCAAATGCAATTTTCACGATGTAATTTGATTTGATTTCTCATTCCTATTTATAAAATGTGATTTATAAAATTATTTGACTAGCGCTTAATTTACTATATTTTAATTTTACTGTTAATTAAATTATATCTTCTTTTTTGTAATGAATGAGCATAAATGTTTGATGTTCTTAAAAAACGCTTTTTTTTAAAAAAAATTACAAATCCAAATTTCTAGATTTTAATTAAGAATTTTTTTACGATGAATACTTGTTGTATTCCTTGAAAAATAAGAATGTATTAAAAAAACTTGAATGTTGTATTCCTTGAAAAATGAGAACAATAAATTAATTCCATCCTCACAATTGTTGGTGCATATTTTTATTTCATCCTCTTTAAAATTTGGAATAACATTAATTTTCTTATGTATACAGTTTCTAAAGAGTGTTATAAAGCTTTTAATGTTATAAAAATATATTTTGACAAGGTATCAATTTTCTTATTAAAGATTAACTACTTTTATTTAAAAAGCAATGTGTATTTTTATATTTTGTGTTATAAGTAAAAAATGTTGAATTTCAATCATAGTTTAACTATGATATAATGAAAACATATCAGAATATAATTAAAAAAATGAAAAATTTTATTCAGAAATCTTTAAAACTAATATTTTTAATAATAAGTAGGAAACACCTATAACCTACAAAAAATTTCATTTTGAATAAAATGAATGTGTGTGAGTATTTCACATGTCTCATTCTTTAATAAATTTCGGAAATAATTTTTATGTGAGCCGTTTCGTAATTAATAATCTAAGCATTTTCGGAAATTATTTTGCTGCCTTCATATTAGCACTTTATGTTGAAAATTTCTTTTTTCGAACATTAAAAGATCAATGTATAAAATGTTTTAACCCCTTTTTTTATGTTAATGTACCCATAAAAAGTTTCTTGATAATTAATTTTAACTAGTTATTTCTCATTATGTAATAAACGGATATTTTAACTTGAAAGAAATCATTCCAAATTAATATAATGCAATCAGACATAATTATTTTTCTGCATTATAAAAATTAAAAAAATCTTTGGAAGTTATGCATTTTTGACTGAAAAAACATCTGTTTACAGATATTTGTCGTTCAACGGCCACTTCACAGCCAAACCGGAGGTGGGATTTGAACACATGTACATTTATAAGCTTTTATTTATTTAAATTCAATGCAAGCTACAGGCAGGGCCTGAATATATATAAGATTAATACAGTTTCAAATAGTTACAAAGTTTTCAGATTGTTTACGTATTATTTTACATGACAAGGAAGGGTTTAAAATAAAAGATTTCCAGTTTACAGAATTTTTGATTATATATAAAAGAAGCAATCTGATTACATAATTGTAAGATTATAGCAATAATGATTCTTGGTTATATATAATCATTTGCAATACAATAATGATACAAAAAAAGAAAATAATATTTAAAATTTATGTATATATATATTATTATTATTATTAATTTGACTGCAAGTGCAGTTCCAACTTCTGAGTGGTTATATAATAAAATAAAATGTAAAATACCAGTTTAGAGGAAGAGATTCTTAAAATTTTTATGTTAGTTAATGCAGGTGACTTGTGTTCTGTATTATCAGAATAAAATGTCTGGGATTAAAAAAATATATATATATAAATGTGTATGTATGTATAATAAGATGCAATTTAAAAAGCAAGATAAATCAAAGAAAAAACTTACACAATTTAATACCAATAAGAAAAAATCAAGGAAAACAATATAATACAAATGTTAATAGAGAAAAGGACCATGTCTTCATCAGAAGCGAGATGGACAACTTTGCAAATAGGACACTCTTTTCTGACAAGCACAAAAGATAAATGTCTGAAAATATTCATGCTATTCCCCGGAAGAGTGTCTGTATAAGAAGAAAATGCAACTATATCAAAATTGAAATAAATGAATAATAGGCAAAACAATACAATGAGAAATATACAAGAGTTAAATTAAAAATTAGAGTAGTTCATAATTTTTGATGTAGATTAAAAATTAAAATATAATTAAAGTGAAAGTAGGTGTTTTCAGGATTCTTGTAAGAACTTCAATGCTTTTATATCATCAACGAACATAATCTTAAAGAAATTTTAAATGAAGGTACTATAAATACAGACTAGTTTTTCAAATAAATAGATCTAAAGTTTTTAAAGTTATTCTACAAATTATAAAATCTTTTATCTTTAAAATTTCAAATTATGAAACATCAGTTTAACTTTTTACAATTTGGAAGACTAAGCTTTATTATAAAATTAAAAATTATATTTTTGATAATAGTTTAATATTTCCTGGTATTAAATATAGCCCAATGAAACCTGCTTTTAAAATTCTTAAAGACAACTTTATTATTACGCATGTTGATAAAGCTTCTAATAACTATGCATATTTTTGTAAAAAATTTTATTTAGATTTAATTGGTAAAGAAACTTTAAACTGTAACGCCTACAAATTTTTTGATTCTACAGCCAACATCATAAATAATAAGATTTTGAGTTTTTAAAAACTTCTAACTATAAATAATTATAAATTACAATTTCCTTATTTAACTGTTATACTTAAATTTCATAAGTTTCCTATTAAATTTAAATTTATTACTTGCTGCACTAATTCTTATATGAATAAACCAGGTTTAATTTTTGCCAAATTTCTTAAAATAATTTTGGAACACATTGTTAAATCTACAGTTACTTGGATAATTGATAATAGACCAGTTTTGGACTTTCTGTCAAATAATTTTATTTATAATATTAATTTCTTTGATTTCAAAGATCTTTTTATAAATATTCTATTAACAAATTGAATGATGTTCTGCATTTTTATTATCAAGGTTATAGGGACTTATTGGGTATTAGTTTTGATTACTTTAACAATTTGGTCAAACTTTGTATTTTTAATAACTATATTTGTAATGGTGAAAATATTTTTATTCAAAGCTGCAGAAATCCACATGGTTCAAATTTTTCTAGCACACTTGCTAATTAGTTTTTACATTATTTTGAAAAAAGTTTTATTTCTAATATATCTAAAAGCAAAGGGATGTCAATATCCTTTTGCTTTTAGATATATTGGCAATTTTATTTTTTTCAATAATTTAAATTTTAGGGATATTTCTAAATCAATTTATCCAAACGAGCTTTCCCTTATTAAAACCAACATTTCTAACAATAATAGTGAATTCTTAGATTTATTTATAAACATTGAAAATTTAACTACATATATAAATATTTTCGATAAAACCAGTAATTTAATTGCAGGAATTAAATTGCATATACAATATTTGCAATAATCTAAAAGTTATCAAAAAAACAATTTAACCACTTAATTAATCAACTTAAATATAATGATTATTCTTCCACTGCTTCACCCTTCCCCCAAACTGGGGGGGATATTAAATTATGAGTAGTTTTTCCAGAATGCAACTATGTCATATAGGTCATGAGAGAAATTGCACGAGCATGTGAAGAATGGAATGACCAGACATTGATGGATGTTTAATCACCTACTGAGCTGGGGAATGCCTGCGAAAGAGCCTTATCTGGGGCAGTACCTAGATTTTGGGAATTTTTGTCTCTTTGAGTTTTTTTTTTTTTTTTTTGAAATGATGAACTTTCATTAATTTTGTTTTCTGTATGGCATACCAAAATGAACAAAAATTTAACAAAATGGAAAAAATCACTACTGACTGTATTTTTGGTTTAAACATAAAAACATAAAGTTCTATAGTTTCTTAAGAATCAGATAAGAAACATTTTAAGCTCTAGTCTAGTTATGAACTAAAGAGTCAAAAATAAATTATAAATAAAGGTAATAAAAGCAGAACTTAATTAGCTTTTTCTTTGTATATAATGCACTAAAATAAGCTAAAGTCCAAAAACCAAAATAAGTTACTTCTTACTTAACATCAAACCATTAAGTTCAACATCATCTTTAACATCAAACCATGAAGTTCTACATTTTAATACATAAAAATTTATACATTATAAGGTAATTATTGGAATTAACAGTGTTTAAAAACAATACTTTGCATTACCATAAATGAAATATCAACAGAAATGAGATATTACATATGGATTAGCTAAAAACAAATTGAATAAGATGCAAAATGCTTAAAGTCTCCCTTTATGAAGTCGCTAAATATTGCAGTTGAGACTTTTTCCATCTGTATTCCATTGCATTTTAGATTGCTGTCACATATTGGAAAAGCAAAATCATATTTACTATAGAAGGCAAAAGCAATACTTTTTCAAAAATAATTCAATGAATAAATATGTTTTTATAAAAGGAGATACACTGTTTGAATATAGAAAGTAAAGGGTAATCAATGCCATAAATTTTAGTGGTTATGTATAGTTGACAGTTTTGAAAAAAAATGTCTTTTTGTTTGAAACAAGAAAAGTTTCTGAACAGGCTGTTACATCTCTTTAATTAATTTAATTGTGGCATAATTATTTAAGAAAAAGTTCATATTAGCAATGGATTTTAAATTAATTACAAATGCTGCAATCAATTTCAAAATGAAAAATAGCTGGCTAACTTATATAAGCCAGAGACTGACATTTTGATAAGTTTCCCACCAAAAGTTCAGCATGTGAGCAGAATAATAATTTTATTTAGTGTTCATAAAATATAAGTATTTTGTATGTATTATTTTATATTTTAAAAAAGATGTGATAACAGAAAGGTATTTTATTTTTGTGACTACTTTGTGAATGCCTCGATTTATTATTTTCACATCAGTCTGTCTGGTTGTCTCTTTAATTTTTTATGATAGTTTTTCTTTCACATTAGCAATAATCCTTCTGATTATGCATGTTCTTGTTTAAGTGATCCATAAATCTATGAGTTTTTCTTCCAAAGCATATCTTTTATAATTAGAAATGATCTTTATGAGGGTTCTAGTGGTTTTCTTACTTTATAAACACATAAGAAAACATACAAACATGTTTTTTAAATCTTCATGTAAAAATAATTTGTTTTCAATTTTCATTTTTATCATAACTGGTTTTAAAATTTTGATTTGCTTATGCTTTCTAATAAATTTTTCAAATGTCATTTATATTTTAAGTTTGCCCAAAGATTTGTCTGGATATGGTCTTTCCATACATTGTTCTACTATTAAATAATCAAAATCATTAAGTAAAATTGTATGAAGTTCTGTTAAAAGTGTTGATAATGACTTCCCATTAGATAAATTATGACATTTAATGGTTTTTTTCAGTATCTGATTTTTTCCATAATACTGTAGATAATATGGAGTTCATGTTTAAGTTTATTGCCACATATAACAAATAAATTTTTAAGTAATTAAGATTTAAATTGCATGTCATCATTGCTTATTATTTATTGAAGCATACCTAACTCTGTAAAATCCAGTAATGAAATACTTGCACATAGTTCTAGATGTAATATCTTTCATTGATATGACTTCCATCTTATTGTTGTATCTATTAGTTTGCGTTAGACAATATATTTTGTTATTTGATAAATTAATAGGAATAAGGAGATTTACATAAACATTGTTAAATCATTTATCTAGTTTTTGTAATTTTCAGATTAGTGATTTTACTATATTTTTGATAATTTGTGTGGGCTTGAATCTATTTTATGAGATATTTCTTTGTGTTAGTCTAAAGGAACTTTTTATTTTTGATTTTGCATCAAGTGAAATAAATCAATCATTTCATAAAATAATTTTTTTTTTGAAAAATTTTTGAAAACACAGGGTTGTATATTTAGTATAGGTGTTTCATACCATGACTTTTGTCCAGATGGAAGAAGTGTTGCTTGATTGTTAAAGGACTAGACTTTTTAATCTACTTATTTTTCTCTTTAACTTGTCTTGCTTCAAAATCCAATAACTTATTTTTTTTATTCTTGATAAAGTTTCTATAGTTAGTATATCTTTTCTTTTATCATGTGTAATATCTTTTAAGAATTGAGAAGTATATTGAAATTGTCTACATGTCTACCTAATAGCAGAGTCTTGTGATACTGTGTCTCTGGTTTTTGCTGAAATGCAAATAAGAAAGGCTTATGATTTGTTTAAATGATTCAAAAATTTTCTCCTTCTAATGATGTTTGAATTGCTTGATGGACCATGAAATGCCCAAAAGTTCACCTAATGGTTTTATCAAAGGTTTTAAATTCACCTTATAGTTTTAGCGAAAGTTCATCTATTTTAGAATTGAGAAATACATTGAAATTATTTACATGTCTATCCAATAGCAATATCTACATTTCTAGTGATATTGTCTCTGTTTTTTGTTGAAATGCAAATATGAAAGGTTGATGATCTGCTTAAATGTGTTCCAAAATTTCCTCCTTGTAACAGATTTTAAAATTGCTTGATGTTTAAAATGCCCAAAAGTTTACAATCATAAGTGTAATCATTCTATGCATCATTGAATTTTTTAGAATAAAATTCTATTGGGTTCCAGTTTAGATTTTCTCATTGTTGGATTACTGAGCCAGTTTTTGAATCTGAAGCGCCTGTGAATAATGATGATTTTAATTATACATTTGGAAATGTTAGCAAAGTTATGTTGCTCAATTCTTCTAAGCCCTTATTAAATTACTCTTCTGCTTCTTTTATCTATTGAATTTTCCTTTTATCATTTTACTTTCCACTTTTTTAGGTAATCATGTAAAATGACTAGATTTGAGCTGCATTCTTCATCTATTGACAATAAAAATTAATCTTTCCCTAAAAAGTTCTCAAATTATGTTTCAAAGTGTAAGGATGTTTATAGAATTCTAAAAATTTTTCTAGATTTCTTTATATTGCCAATGCTGTATTTTGAAGGAATTTCACAATTTTCTAGAATCTTATATACCACAAGAGAGTTTCTCCTTCAATTAATCATTTTTTAAGATATTGATTAATAAATGTTAATCTTAAATTGTCAATTTCATGAGATGATTCTAAGCCATGATCACTTCTTGCAAAAGTACCTACGATGCATGGGTCATTAGACAATAGATTAAGTGCAATGATCGCCACACAAATTGATTAAAAAATCTGAGGTTTCAAAATTAGCAGTTCATTTAGTTATCCACAATTCAAAGAATTTACAATTCTCCAATATAAACACCAATTTATGTTTCTGAATCATAAAATAAAAAAAAGATTATAAAAAATAAACACAAATGAAAGAGGCATAAAAATCATTTTGTAAAAATGAGATTTTTAAAAATTTTAGTACATAAATGGGAATTAAAATTAATATTAAGTCTATGGGCTCTTTGATAAAAAAGATGAAAGTTACGCTTGGGGCCATGTTGTCAGCCACTTTGTAAAATTTTGAGTGTTTGTAAATTAGGGATTTGTAAAAGTGAGTGCCCTTTTTTTTGCCAAAGATTTTCCCCAAACACCAGTATTCGTTTTTTAAATATTTCAATTATTAGTTGTATTTTTTCGACCAAATTTCATTTAAATTTAAGTATTCCAAGTAATGGCATGAGAATTGAATCATATCTATATTAGTTTGAAGAGTATCAGAGCTCTTAAAATCACAAAACATACCACTGGCTATTGAAATTGTTACACCGAGAAGCAATACAATAGCAAAATTATATTTCTTGGACAGATATACTAAAATATCAATTGTTTAATTTTTCAAAAAATTTGTAAACATTGATTCGTAGAGATTAGAACAACCTCTGGTGGAAATGACAAGACTTAAGTGCCTGAACATTGAATCAAGCAGAGATTAAATAGCAAGTATAGATACAATTTCTTACGATGCCACACTAACATGACATCTCAGTTCATTGACAATGTAGTAACTGGCATATGGTTATGAGCCAGTTGCTCTACAAGCTTTGACCAAATGTTTTCTATTGGTTACAGATTTTAAAAACATGCTGGTCAGTGTGTAAGCAGAACTTTTTTTATATTAAGGGAGACCATACAATACCAGCAACATGCTGTCATCCATTTTACTGAAACATAGCATTCCACTAAGTTCATGTTAAGTTGAAGGTGCCTTAAGACAAAAGAATGGTAACAGCCTCTGCTCAAAGTGCTGCCAAGAGGTCAATGTGAACAAGTATCCAATAGTATTTATACAATCATATCAGATGATGGTTCTTTCTGATTCCAAATGCATGCTAATTGTGAAAATTCTCCACAATGTTATGTCATTTCAAATGTGTAGTACATATTACTTTCTTGGTATAGCAGTTTTAATGGTCAGTAGTGTATGTAACTGGTACATTTTAAAGATTGTATAGTTTCTAACAATAACATTTTACTAAAATGTAGCACGATGCATTATAGATAATTATATACTTGCAGCTAAGCAATGTGGTATGATATTAATTTTATTATAAATCTTTGCATTAATTTCTGAAATGCTAATTGGTTTACTTGTTTAATTTTATTTTTAGATGGTTTATTTAATATACTTTTGTAAAGATAGAAAGGAACATAAAAACTAATTGTGTTAAGATGAAAAAATTTTTTAAGTGAAGCAGATGAACTGCAAATACATTTTGTGTGCATAGTAACCAGCTGTTTCTGATGAAATGAATTAATTAACCTATCTAAAATTTATGCAATTATATTTTTTGTTTAACACTTTTCCTGCCTTTGTCTTCATTATTTTGAATTATATAAATATTCATTGGGGGGGGGGGGTAGTATTTTTTAAAGTAAATATGGGTGTCACAATCCCAAAGTATTCCATTGATATGTCTTCTTTTTCTTCTACTTGCTTTTCTCCCTTGTTGTGGTTACCTCATTAGAAGTTAAGGGCTTTCCTGAGCTGAATAGTATCCAAATTGTTATCACTCTTGCCTTTGTTTCAACAGTTTATAGTGGTTCGAAATCCACATTAAACCATATATCCCACTCTAATTAGCCCTTGTGTGCAAAAATGCAGGCCACAAACAAACCAAACCATCTGGAAACTGAGAGCCTCAGAAACCAACACATTACTTTTGCTTCTGTTTCAAGTAAATGAGAAATGTGTTGTGATTCTCAGCATATCAATTGACTATATGGATCAAGTGATCAGTACATGTACTGGATGACTCTTGAAGAATGGAGGCTAACTCAAGGATGTACTGTGAACGTATATAGGACCTGGCTAGCACTGATGCAGCTGGTCTGCATCCTCTTGTTAGACTTGGCGATGGGTAATACATTCCGATCTCAAAATTACACAAGAGCAACTAATGTGTGAAGTAAATGCAATTTCTTTATAATTTCAAGGCAGGAGGATACCTTTAAAAAAGTACCCCCTTTTTCCTAACAAAGAATTTCGAGGTTGTAGGGGAAGTTAAAAGCTTATAGAAATTGCATTCTGGAGGCCTGTTGGTGGAGGTTGTATCAAGCACGGAAGCTGGTAATTGAGTAGTTAGCACTATTGCCTTTGCTTCAACAGTTCGTGGTTTCAAATCCCACTTTGGACTTGGATATTTGTAGTAATTTGGAATTTACTTTAAACTGTAAGTCCCAGTCTTATTATTTAGTTCTCGTGAGCAAAAAATGACCTTTAAATGACTAGCAAATCAAATCAAACCATTTCTTCCTGAGGTGAGATAATGTCTATTTCCTTTGAGTTAACGTTGTTGAGAAGATTAATTCTTGAATAAAATAAGGCTTTGCAATTTCAGTACTACAAAGCATATAATCTAATAGTTGTAAGTCATTACAAGACATTTTTATATCATTGTTTCTGGGAACAATTTTCATAAATAGTGAACTGTTGAGTAGCTGAATGATTAGGGCACTTGTTTCCAGTTGAACAGTTCATCGGTTAATCTCCTACTTTGGACCTATAGTGATTTGGAATCTGCTTTAAGCTTTAGGTGCCAAATAAATTAATCTTGATGAACAAAAAGTGTTCCTGAGTGGAAAAACCAAATTCTTGTGGACTGTATTTCTTTTTAGTAAATGTGTTTAAAATGTAGTTTATCTTGAATTTAAAGCCACAATAATTTTTCATTATAAAAAATTTACATTACCATCTTAAAAGCAATATGGGTGGATGGATGAATGGACAGAAAAGAGATTGGATTTGAACAGTTATTTACCATTTGTGATTCATATTAAAATGTTTGGAAATAAAAAATTTGTAACGGGCTCAAATTTATTATAGTTTTTGACATAGTAAATAATGTAAAAACTTATCTTTGATAATTGTAGTTGTTTTGTTAGGATAACCAACTGGAAGGGACAAATATTAGTGGTGTGAATACAGTTAGAATTACTGATATTTTTTTGTCAGTTATTTTTATTCATTTAGTTTTACTATTCCTACTCCTGTCATTATTTTTTAATTTTATTATGAATTTGTAATAAATTAGTACCCTATAAACTGAGTAATATAAGTGAATAAATATTGAAATTGCAGGAAAAATATGATTGGTAGATATAGCTCTCTTAGCATTGGTATGAATGAAATTTTTAATATTTGATTGTAAAATCATTATATAAAAAAGGTATTGAAAATCGTTTTAAATTTTGACCATAATTGGGAAAAATTAGGAAAAAATAAGAAATATATGAAAATAGCAAAATTTTTCACAGAAAATTTCTTTCAAACTTTAATTTACAGTAAAACTTCGATTGAATTTTTTATTATGGTTATAATAAGTTAAACTATAAAATATTTATTTATATGCGGAATTTTTTTTAATGCATTGTTATATAGTTGATAATTGATTTTTACTTATGTTTCTATACTATTCCTGGGTTTGATATTATGAAAATGACAGTGATATTCATTTACCAGATTGTAAATCTCATATTCATTATTGATCTCCAATCCCTAATTGAAATACAAATACCTTGCCAATGTGCCGGATACTACACTTTTGTCTTTTTATGTGTATATTCTTGTATTTTCTTTAATTATTAATTTATTGTGCTTTGTAGTTGATTTGTACAATTTCTTTTTAAGCTTTTTCTTGTTCTTTTTAGTAAAATTCTAATATGTGGGAGTGTCAACGTGAAAAAGTGGATAATAAGCAAGACCAGCCACAGGCTGAATCCGTAAGTGTTGACATGGAATTTTTTGTTTAAAAAAAACTATGAATTTTAAGTTGCCTTAACTTTTTTACAATTCATTTCATTAGAATTATTTATTTTAAATTGTTATTTTCTAAATTTATGTGATTGCTGTATTGTTTGCTTTAATAGCTTTAGCTTTGTGATCTAAAATTTATTGATATTAATTTTTCTCAAATTCATCACAAAGGAAGTTAGTTATCTAAAAAAAGATATTTAAAAATATGAAATTTTTTATTGTAATTAGAAAAACTTTTTAAAATATTATATTTGAGCTTTTTAAAATATTATACTTTAAACATGGATTGTTTTGTCTTATTTTCTTGTCTAAAAGGAGGTTTTAGATATTATTTTTAATGAAATATAACATTATTTATTTCATTTCGTTCTTAATAAAATTAAATCGGTTAAAAATATAATCTGTAAAATTTTCAAAAATTATTCCCTAAAATTTCAGTTTGAATTATTTCCTCATATTATTTGACCCTTTGAGTACTGAAAAGTTTTCTTATATATATATACTAAAAGTGAGGAATGAAATGCGTAGTAATTTTTTTTTACCACTGTATTTTATTTTAATTCTTATATTATTTAAAATCACAATTGAGTAAAATGAATAAAAACTGCGATTGATATGAATTCAACTGCTCTCAATAGATACGAAAATTATACTAACCAACAGCAGCATCCCTACATCTTTGGTACAAAACAAGAGAAGCGCTATCGCGCTTATCTGCATTTTTGGCGCATTACAAGTGAAGTGCGAAATTGCTTTGACGCACTCAAACAGTTAAAAACTATTTTTGGAACAAATCCCCCCCCCCAAAAAAAAATTATTTTAGAGCAGAAAATTACTCTTATGTCTGAAAAAAAATGAAAATGGTCAATTATTATTTGTGCAATAAGAAGTTTAAGAAGTTAATATCAAATTTACAAAATTAATTTTTCAAATAATAAAATAGTTATTTTGGATGTAGTTTAAAAGTAAATGAAGATTCAATGAAAATATTTCTAAACGTCTTAAAATTACTCTGCAAAATTAATGAGGTATATAAATATATTGTATAATTTCCATTTCTGTTTTTATTGATAAATGATAAAACAGTTAAAAGTTTAATATTTTAGATTTGTATATAAAACTTTATTTATTTGACTATAATTTCATATTCCATTAACAACTTTATTATGTAATGCTTAAAATTTTAACAGAATATTTTAAATAAATTAGGAAAATTAAACTATTAGTTATTAAAAGGTTACACCAAAAAGAAACATAAATAACAAAACAATATTTATTGTACAAATATATTATGCTGCAAATAAAAAGCGATTAAGTTATTAAGAAATTTGTAGCATAGACATTGAGAAATGCAAAAAATCCAACAATATCAGTATATTAAACAATCATCTCTGACAGCATTTACACACTTGTCAAGTATTAATTATTATTAGAACATTTTGTCAAGTATTAACCAAATATTTTCTATTTGATTGAGATTTCGTATATGTACTGGGCAGGGTAGCAGCCAAGCATTTTGTGTGTCAAGGAAGGTCTGTGCAATACAGGCAATATGTGATTTTTTATTATCTTCCTGAAATAGTGTTTCATAAGACTCTATCAAAGGATGGAACCAGAGGCTTTTACACAACAGGAATTTAATCACTCTGAATTAAGTGCCCTTAGTGTGAACAAAAAATGACCAAAATGTGTATATGATGGAAATAACATTTGTTTGCAAATATATTGCAAAGACACCTCATCACACCAATAGATGACCGGCCCAGTATTTGACTCAAATGATCATTGGTTATATGTGTTCTCTGTAAAACTATGAAACTTCAATGCAACCAGGATGTTGCTGTAAACAAAACTGGGATTTGTCTGAACATACAGTGTCACACCATTCCTGCACTTCATTTAAGCACTGAAGATACTTCTATTTTTAATGTAGCATCAAGGGTTTATGAAACACTGGTTGCTTAGCTGATAGTCCTTGCTGTTATAATTGTTATAAAATTGCTTGTTGTGACACTTATCTTGCAAAAGTTCCTGTTTCTTGATTTAGGCCTTGTAATTAACAAGTCTGTCTCTTCGACTGCTAGCATGATAATAGGCTGCTAAGATCCAATGCTATGTTCCTTAAGGCCCTCTTGATCTTATTGATTCTATTTAATCAATGAATATTTTGTGTATTCTGTTGTGCTAATGCCTCATTTAGTTGAATTTATTATCATACTTTAGCTAGTCTGCCAGATTTAGTTCTACTAGTCTCACAGTGTGCCTTAAACATTTTATAATAATTAGGATAGTTTGATAACATACATACACAAGAAAGCATGTCTGCTGCTACAACCTTGCTGCTGATCACGTGTTCTGTTCATCTTCACCTTACTGTAAAGCCAACTCACAATATTCAGCTTTGAAAAATCGTTGCATGACCACGTGCATCAAAATACTACAGCCAATTATTTATCAAGACACCTTTTGTATAGTAGATATCTCTTTTATAGCTGCCTCTGATAAAAATGCTTGACATTCCTCCCACTTTTATAACTGCAATAAATTCACATGCCAAAGGCAAGCTGATTTGAGTTACTGTGACATTATTTTACACGATCTACATATTGTCTCTGTTCATAAAAAAAATCAGTACAAGAATGATTAGTCAGTACTCTAGATTCAAACTGTTATCGTCTTTTATTGGGAATCATGAGCAATACTAATGAAGAACATTGTGGTGCTGTATTTTATTTGAAAAATAGTTTCTCCTTCTGTTCAAAGTTTCATGGCTTCATAGCATGGAAAATCATAAAAAACACATGTGACATTTAACTATTCTATTTTTGGTATTAATGTTCATAAGGTGTCTTTTCATACTAAATTGATGATAATCTACTACTTTATGAACCATTTTTTCACTGTCTCATTCCATTTTCAAAATGAAAATCTTAACTCTATAGTTCGTCACCAGTGGTTTTATTCATTTATATAGAGCTACTTTATATTTTACTGTACCTAGGCACCACTTTTATGAATAAAGGAGTCACTCTTCCAGAATTAAGAGGGTAACAAGATACTTTCATGGCCATATTCTATAGTATTATGCAGTGACCTTGATAAATTATATGATATGATTTAATAATCAAATTACTTACACCACCAAATATAGCCAAACTAGCAGCCAATAGTTAATACTCTGGCTCTAAATATGATATATAATTAATATAAAATAGAAAATATATTTACTGTGTTAACATTCTGTGGGTTAGCACTGTAAATATATTTTCTGTTCATTTAATTTCTACTTTGTTTGTATATTTGTGGTTCAGAATTTCCTTTAAATTGTGAATTCCAGTCTAGTTAACTGTGGTGTCCAAAAAATGGTCAATTAGTGACAAATCAACCAACCAACCTACTAGGATTCCCTGGGATGTAGAGGAAAATCATTAATGCACTTTACTAAAATACTTACTTAGTAATATTGGCAAAAATTTCTCCATTTTTCTAATTTAAATTTAAAACCAGTTTAAAGGTGAATTGTTTTCATAACTTTCATAATTGTCATCTTTGTATGTTATTTTAAAAATTATTGTTTGTTAAATAACATTTTATTTGTTTTCATGTTCATATGAAACCATTTTATTTGAAATGCCAAATAATTCATAAATTAGAATTCAGTACTAAAATCTTTTCATTATTTAAAGTTATTTTAGAATATTCATTTATCTAAAATTTAAATTTAACCTACTAGATGGTGTATTGTTTTTATAATTCACCCAAGTTTTTAATAGGCTCAAGTTTAATAGGCTTAACCTAGAGTTGAAGTTTTTAGAATGGTGCACATTGCAGAAATCTGTAGAGGCACATTCTATTAGATGGATCTTTGAGGTTGATATTAAAGGTGGAGAAGCAATCAAAAAGGCTAATTATGGTGCCATACTGTTTTAGAATAGAGGATTTTTAAAACCCTCCAGGACCGAAACCTCAAAGAGGCCCGTACTATTGAAGATAATAGAAGTAGATAAGTAAGATAGATAAGTAATGCTAAGAAGATCAGGCAACTTCTTCTCGAGTAAGTAAATTCTCTTCTAATAAGGAAAGTGAATTACATAACAGTGAAGAACTGGAATGAGATACTGGTTTTAATATAACCCTACAGCCTAACACTCCTATATCTGAGATTGAATTAGAAAAGCTTCTGGAGGAAATCCAAGTAAGTGACTCTCCTACTTTTGGTCACATAAGGAGCAGTGTTCCTTTGCAGCTTTTTTTGGATGGCACAATGGTAAGCATTATCAAAATAACACAAATCAATCATCAGCATATTTGATCAACTTTAGCTGTTTTAGCAAGCAGATTACTAGAGGGAAGCTTGATATTGTATTAAATCAAGAGGCATGGACATGTAATAGTTCTGTTTTGGGCCTACATGTTCAAGATTATTACATTTTTTATGATAAATGTTGTTTGAGATCAAGAGCTTATATTGCTTTTACCAATGAACTAAATGCCCTTACTCTAGTTATTTTCCTTAATCCCTAATGTTGCTGTTAAAGTATCTTGTTTATTAAAAGGAATCAAAGATGAAAAATCATCATATCTTCCTTTTCAACATAAAGACACACTCACTATGCAAATTCTTAATCTTTTAGATCAAAATAATTTGAGTAAGAAATTCTTCATAAGATGTGATGCAAATGCTCACTACACTATGTGGGGAAGTAGTGATGGCAATAGACATAGCGAGGATCTTCTAGAATACATTTTGTATTATAATCTATTTATCCTTATTGTCAAAGTAATAAATCTGCTTTTACAGTAAATAGAAGAGAAGTCATTGACCTAACCCTGTGGAACAGTAAGTGTGTGGACTTTATTAATGATTGAAAAGTATCTGATAAAGTAAGCTTATCTGACCACCAATTTTCTGTTTTAGGGATAAACAGGCTATAGGTGGTAGATTGGACCCCCCCCCCCCAAAAAAAAAAAATAGGCCAACTGGGGTTCCATCTAAAAAGATCTAGAAGATATGATCAAAGAAGGTGATTTCAGTAAGTTAGCTTCAGTGACAAATTTGGAGTTTGCGGTTGATCATTTGCAATATGCTATTTTTCAAGTATGTTATCAAAATTATAGGGCCAGTAATGCTTGCTTGCAAAGATAAGTTTCTTTGTTTAAAGAGTTAAGCAAATTAGGGAAACAATGTAGAAAGGTCTTTCGTAGAGCGAAGAAGAATGGTGAATGGCATAAGTATAAACTGGCTCTGATCACTTAAAATAAAACTGTCAGGAATTCTAAAAAGAATTCCTGGCAAAATTACTGTACTGACATTAAAACTGTGTCTGCTACTGCAAGATTTGTTAAAATAATGTCTAAAGACAGGAACTGCGGTCTTAACACCTTTAAAATGTCAAAATGGTAAATTTTCAGAATCTAGGAGGGAAACCATGTCTGAATTGCTTGGAACTTTGTTTCCAGGATCCAAAGAAATAATTTGAATTCTTGCCTTTATATTGTCTACATCAAATTGGGGTTGAAGTAAATGGATTGTTGCCAAATTAATCCTAACTTAAAACAGAACAAAATGGGCTGTAATGTCCTTTAAATCTTATTAATCACCATGAATGGATAATATTGTACTCGTTCTTATTGAAGGAGTCCAGCACATTATCCCAATTCTGGATAGGATTTTCAGGGCATGCAAAATCCTACCAAGAATTGGGATAATGTGCTGGACTCCTTCAGTTTATTTCTTTGGGACTTCTTTGACCATATACCTTTTGCTTACAGGCATGCAAAAATAATTTTTATTCCTAAGATAGGAAAAGATAATTACTATGAAGCCAAATCTTTTTAACTTATCAGTTTAGCATCTTTTCTTCTAAAGATAATTGAAAAGCTAATAGACAGATATACCTGAGAAGTTTGCTAGTGGATAAACCACTTTCTAACTGTCAATATGCATATCAACCGTGTAAATTTATCGATAGTGTGATCTACAATCGAAAGTGTGCCTCATTTTGGAGATTAAGCAAACTCCTTAGCCTTAAAGTTAGATAATGAAGATGATTTTGATAAACACTTATTGAAACCATTCTACAATCTCTTGTTGGAAAGGTAGTTAATAATACTATTTGTTTTTAGATCAAAAACCTGCTCAAAAACAAATTTGTCAATGCCCTTTTTTTAGAAGAAAAAATGATGATCCAAGCAATAGCTGGTTGTCTACATTCTTTCACTCATAGTGTGGTGTTGTGTTGTAATTCCTTTGAAAAGGTTTTAAACAAGTCTGGCATAAAAACCATTGGGTAATCAGATATGATTTAATTGTCATTATTAGAGGTAACTTGGGTGAAACTGTCTCTAGCATCATGTCCAATGCCCTTAAATGAGTTAAAACTTGGTGTAATAATGAAGGTCTTACTGTAAATCCTCCAAAAACTACTATAATTGCCTTCACAAAAAAAAAAAAAAAATCTTAATTTGTAAAAGATATCTATTTTTTGTTCAAGAGTTAACTTGCTCCAAAGAAGTGAAATTCTTAGGAGTATTTTTTGACTTGAACTTAAGTTTGAACCAGAATTTCAACTTTTGTATCGAAAGTGAAAAAAAAAAAAAAAACTTTCTGGTCTTATAGAAATATGTTTTCAAGAACTTGGGGCCTAAATACCAAAATTATTCAATAGATTTACACTATGATCGTTTGTCCCATTATTGCTTATACTCAGTGGTCTGGTGGTCTGGAATCAGAAATGAAACTGCTAAGATAGATTAAACAAAATTGCAAAGGTTGTTTTGTGTAGTTATCTCTGGATGCATTAAAGTAACTTCCACTTCTACACTTGAACTTTTAATTGGTTTGCATCCATTTTACATTTATTATATTTACGTCAAATTTCCTTTACAAGAAGATTGTTATAATGTTTGTTTTTATCACTGAAAACTCTACTTACTGGTACATTGATGACTCAACAATGAATTCCAACACTGAGGCTGCTATTTTGTCCAGCTGATGCTACAAAGTTATCATTCCCTTTGGGAAAACATTCAACTGTATTACAAGCTGAAGTCTTTGCCATTCTCATGTGCAGTAGAATATGCTTGGAGGGAAGTTTTTTTCATAAAAGAATAATTATTTGTTTTGACACACTTGAGCTACATTTCTAGATTTGTAGAAGTCTATTTTAACTTTTGTTCTTGTCTGGGAATGCTACTTTACTATGAAAATGGGCTATATAACAATAATTCCCTAACCTTAAAGTGGGTGTTTGTGCACTCTGGTGTTTCTGACAATGTGTTAGCTAATGAGTTGGTGAGGGCTGGCTCAACAACTGATTATTTGGTTCTTAAGAAGAGCTAGGTATTTCAAAAGAACTGATTAGAAGCAGTGTTTTTGCTTTCTTCAAGAAACAACAGTTTTTGAATTGGTATAATGTCAGTGATCAAAGACAAGAGAAGCTGTTTAATAGTACTTGTTGTAGTAAAACACAAAAAGAGTTTCTAAAGCTTAATAGAATCTGTTGAAAGAGAGCAGTGTGTCTTCTTACAGAACATCATCACTTTAAGAAACATCTTACTGTAATCGGAGTATAAGATGATCCTACTTGCAGGGGTTGTCATTGTATGGAAGATACTTTGTAACATATTCTGTGGTGTTGTGAAACTTTTTTTACACATAGATTTGAACACCTAGGTCAGCTTTCAGTTGAACCTTGAATGCTGTAGGATATCCTTGTGAATTATACTTTAACTACTGGTCTCTAAATAAAGGCTTTTTAGAGTGTAGTACAAAATGACCTTTGGTTTTTTTTTTTAACCACCCTACTCTCAATCTAAATATAATGTAATATAATCGATAAAATTGTTGAAATAACATTTGATTATTATTTTTTTCTAAATTTCTTTTAAGTAAAAAATTTTTAATATTTCATGCCATTTTAAAATTGTTAATATTCATATTTTTCACTCAATGACATTATAAATAAAATACTTAGTTTTAGTATTTTATATTATATGTTATCAACTTTAACTGATGTGTTTTAAAAGTTTACTATTAGGGCATTTAATAAAATGATTTTGTTTTTGTGTCAAACTGAAGGCAAAAGACATTTTGTAAAACATATAATTTATGTTTTCCTATGTTAATAAATTATATTTTTTTTTAATGATGTGTCTTTTTTATTTGGTGTCAAAAATATGAGAAATTTGTTACATGGAAAGTTTTAGTTAAAAAGTCTCTTTTTATTCTTCTAAAATTTTGCATTAGTAAAAAATCAAACCTAGTTTTATTAATTTCATATTTCTAAAATTTAAGAACTTTTAAATTTAAGAGCTTTTTGTAAATCACAAAATTGTTTTTCATCAGTTACTTTAGTTATTAGTTATTGTATAATTTCATTAATGCATGCTAATTTTTTTATCTGAATTTATTCTGGTTAATATTTGTTGAATTTTGTTTTAATATAAATTTTATGTTTATGTGAGCAGTTATACACACCCAATATTATTTTTTTTTCACAATTTAATATTTTAGTTAGCAGACTTATTGACACATCATTCAACATGTAAGCAATATTAATGAAATCACATTTTTATGAACTTAAAATTTTATCATGAATTATTTTCATCTGTTTGCATAAGTAAGTCTGATTAGTTTTCTTGGTTTAATAAGGTGTAAAATGTAATTAATGGATTGTATATAAATTGAAAATATTGAATCTTTCCATTAAGAAATGTAAAAATTAGTGTACTTTAATTCAAGTTTACCTTCTAATTTGTTCAATATCTATATTAAGTAAACTAACATACCAAGATTTGTTTCTTTCTTACATTTAAAATCTGTATCTTGTATAATACTATAATATCTTGTCTAATACTGACAATTGTCTAAAAATTTTCACTTCTGAGGTAAACTCTTGTAATATTTGTTAATTTTGCATTAAAACTTTCAAAGCATGAATTTTTTTATAGTCTTCAGAAAACCTGAATCCAGAACCTACAAAGAAGAAACCTTTAATTATGAAGGTAATTATTTTTATTCTATTAAAAAACTATTGTATCCATTGCCAAAGATATTATTTGTGCTATGTATACATAAAATTTGTCTTTTGTGTTTTGAAAATTTTTGTTACATACATCACAAAGCGATTATTAAATTGAGATATTAAATTGATAAATACAATCCATTATTTAGCATAAATGATAGAATTTTTTATTATTTATTTTTGGTTATTGAAATGATGTAACTTGTAAATATGATATATAAGGATTTTATAAGTAAGATTTAGCTTTTGATTGTTACCATAAATCTTATGACTGGTATTTCTTCCTTAAAACTTTAAAACTATACTTATTTCTGTACTTTTATATTTCTACTTTTGCTTCTTTAGTTATGACTTTCCATTTAAAAGTGCTTCCTAGTTGCTTTTAAGATAAGTTTGCATAATTTGACTTCTGCTGTGACTCCTATTTTGTCTTCTATTTATATATCTTTTATATTTTATATCAATTTTAAATATTTAGTTGGAATTATATTGTGATTGATGCAGCTTATTATTTGAATTTGCATTTTGAAAAGTAATAGATCCATCCAAATCCATATTATTTTAATATATTCTCTAAAATTTTCAGACATTAGGGAATGTATATTGTATTAAATGTTGTATCATTCTGCAAATTCTTTTTACATTCTTGTGAAAGTTTTAATCACTCTTTAAAATACAATTTTTTTCAGATTTCAAAAAAGTTAAACAAAGTTATAACTGAAGAAAGTGACAACAATCAGGTAATAAGTGGAAATCTCTTAATTTTGTAGTTTCAAAGTCTGTTAATGCAATATCAAAATATTGTTGTATAATACATTTTCATCTCTTTTCATATTTTGGAATAATTTGATTATGGCAGAATTTTTAAATGATTCTTTCAAAAATTTTTTTAAGGGAAACTTCACATTTATAAAATGATTTTGCATGTATTGACCAGTGATTTTCATGTGCAAAAATTTTTATTTTTTAAGCAATATTTTTAAATAAGCAATTTTATGTACCTTGTTTGTAAAAAAATTTTGATAATATTTCTTAAAATGAGCATGTATAATTTTAAATCTCAGTTGTTAGTGTTATTTATGGTATTTCGTTCAAAGACAATAAACTAAAAGGTATATGTACATAAGATTTTTAATAGATATTATTTTAATAAAAGCAATTGGTTACAATTATGTAATGTAACTTTTAGAACATTACAGCATAATATAAATAATAAATATATTTTTTACAAAAGTTGCTTTCATATATTTTTAAAATATGCTATTTTCTGTATTATTATCTGGTTTTAAATAATGTACTTCTTTAGAAATATGTTCGCATATAAAAGTTAATTTCTTTCAATGTTTTAAGATGTCATTGTATAATATTATACTGCCCAAATTTCTTCTTTTTATAAAATAAGAAGATATTGTTTTGTAAAAATGGATTTTCTGTATTGTATGTCCATGCATATATTCATCTTTTAAACAGTGATTTTTTTTAGTATCAAAGAAATTACATGTAGTATTAATATCAGAATTGTTTTTAATAGATTTTATAAATCTGCCGATAAACTATTATTGAGTGTTATCAGAGACCAAGTTTGCCAAATATAACAAATATAATATGTCATATTTAAGAAGATCTTTAAGTATATTTTTTTAATATAGTAATGGTTTCTTTTAATTATCAAAGTTGTTACTATAAAATAATTTGTATTAAGTGATTTTATTTGTTTGTATTTTTTATCTCATAAAATTATGCATATTTTTAATAAACTTATTCGCTTAAAAATTTAATATTAAAAAAAAAAACAATTTGATTTTTTACCAATTTTTTTTTTGTTTTTATGCCATTTTAAAGTGGTTAATATTTATTATATTGAATTGAATCCAAACATGACTAAAATAATATTTTTTAAGTTTTGTTACACTTTACTGTTTATTATTAGTCAAACTATATTAGAAGCTCTTTATTATTGTAGAACTTCTGTATCATTTATAATAAAAAGAGCATTTTTGTAGTACTGATAAAATGTTCAAACATTATTCTATATTTTCCTATTTATGTAAATTATAATAATTGTTAATTTTACATTCACACTTTAAAATTAGAATTTTTTTTTAGTCTCCAGAGAAACTGAATCCAGAATCTGCTAAAAAAGTACCTTTAATTATGAAGGTAATTAATTTTTTCTCATGTATAAATATTTTATTTTTTGCTATTTGTTTTTTTTTTCTGTTTTTCAAAAATATTATCTAAATTAGTAACTTTAAAATTGATTATTAAATAAATCAATGCAAATTATTATTTATTATAAATTTTTTATTTATTTTTCAAATGACACTAATAATATAGATTTTGTTGGAAAATATCCTTTTTGGTAAATTTTAATTTTTGAATTGTTACTGTACTTGTAATTAAAAATACACTTATTTTTATAATTTTATGTGTGAAATTAATTAAAAGTTTGTGGTTTTTTCTAAAATGATTTTGTACCCTCTCCTTAATCTTGTATGACTTTGTAATTTTATTTTGTTTAGTTTGCAAACACATTGTTTAGATCTAATAAAAAGTTTAAAATTGTACTGCTAGTGGTTAGAGTCTCATTTCTCAGGTTCTAGTGAATGGATTGGAAGGAAACTTTAAATTCAGGTTACATGCAGCATACACAGTCTGTCTAAAAAATAGTTGTTTGAAATTTTACCATCAAATGGCTCTCTAGTTAGGTAAAAACTTTTGGAAAATCCAAAGAATAAAATGATATTTTATTTATTTACACACCTATTTTTCATTTATTTACATATCATATTTCATTATCTATGTGCATACCTTGTTGGTTAAGAGTATTCTGAAACTGTATGATTGTGTTACCTATTGCAACATGTACTGTATCAATACTAATCAGGAAATCATAACAAGTGTTGTTATCTTGCAAATTTTCTTCTTTAGTGATATGTCCTTGATGATCTCAAATATTTGGAAAAACTTAAAATCTTTGTAAAAGCCTTATAGTATAAGACCACAAGTGTTCAAGGTCTGTTGATTTCACTTTTCGAACTAGTGAAAAAATATGTTAATTTGGGAAGTTTGAATCACTTTCATTATTCTCTAGTATGATCTGTTGCCTTGTCTTCCCATTGATACTATACTAATAAAACAACCACTTTGTGTTAACATCATAAAAACATGATCTTTAGGAGTTTGATATATCATTCACTACTAGTACATTACTATGGTTTCAATTTAAAAAATAATTATTCAAATAAATTGAAAATAATGAAATTATTTTTAATTAAAATAATATTTTAAATTTTTTTAGATGCTTAATGACAATTTTCTGTCTTCATTTCTTTTTATTTACATTAAAAAGAAAATAATAATAATATGAATACATTAAAATTGATTGAAAATAAGGTTCATATTTAAGATTATTAAAATTAAATGTTATGGCAGTAGAATTTCTATATATAATGTAATAATTAAATTGATTTTATATATTTATTTTTATTTCACGTAAATAGCGATTGAACATATTTTTTTAAATGTCGTTTACTTTTAAAAATATAAAAATTAATACTCTACTGATTTTTTACAAATATTATTCAGTGTTACATCTCTATCAGTTCTATTGGAGAATTCATTTTTTACTTTCTAGAATTATCTGTACATTTTTATGGAAGTACAAAAAATATGGTCCAAAGCATTTACTGAAAGCATAGTAAAGATCATTATATACATAAGCAGTGTTTTTTTCTGGAGCAAATTTTATTTTTTTTCTTCAAAATTTGCATTTCGAGATTTCAAAGAAATGACTTGATTAATACAATGAATGGAAAGCAAACAACCTTAATAATATTTTAAAAGTCTAAATTTTTTATATCTAAAAATGTTATTAATGTGAAATAAAGTGAAAATTTATGTTACATTATTGTTTAAATATTTGATATTATACTTAGGTTGCAGTTAATAAAATTATTCTGATCAAACTCTTTTTTTTAAAAAAAATTCCTTTGTGTAGAAATGTCATGTTTGTGTTTATTTCTTTTCAAAATTTTCAGTTATTTGTATAACACTCAGTTAACTGTTTAATTTATCAATTTTGAATATTTCTTTCAAAAAGAATTATTTTTATGAATGAATACTTTTTATGCCTTAGAATATTTTCTGCAAAATTATTTACGATGATACTATTTATTACAATAAATGAAATAAATAATTTAACATATTTAAAATTTTATTCGTAAAAAGTAAATGTTTGCTTATTCTAATCTTGTGAGAATTTTTATTATAACAGGAAATATAATTTAAAATCTACATACTATTAAGCACACTGTATATATTTTTAGATAAATGGTGTTTTTAAATATTTTTTATTTATTATTTGTACTATTTCGTATTTTTACTGTAAAAAGTGTTTTTGAATAATATATGTATCTTCTGATAAATTTCAGTTATGGATATCATTTAAGCAACAGTATATAAGTGAAAATAATACATTCATATGCTTATATTATTAATAGAAAGTATTTTCTAAAAAGCGTATATTTATAAATATGTAAGTTAAATAATTTATTCTTTGTAATATGTATAAGTGTATTTCAATGTAGGGATATAAGCGCTAGAAGCGGTATTTTTTTCTATGCATATTTCTGTAATTTTTTGTTTTTTAACTGCTTTCCTTTACTAGAAGTAGGCATGATTACATAAAATGCATTACTTAATTTTATATTGCACAATTTTCTTATTTTGATCAAACATGGAAACATTACTGTGTTAATTTTTATGTAAGAAACTTGCATTTACATCTATCTTTTAAGAGAGTCAATTTTTTAATTTTCAGATTTCAAAAAAATCACACACAAAACGTTCTATTATAAAGGTAATAATTTTTTCTTATTAATAATAATTAATAGTGGAAATTATTAATATTTTTCCTATTATTAATAATTAACTATTGGAAAAGTTTATTCACTTTTTAACATTTTTACTATGTAATTATATTTTATTTCATTTCCTCAATTTTTTTATTTAAGCAATATTTTAAAATATAATAAAAAGTTTTCTATAAATAAATGCTAATTAATTATTAATGGAGTGTTGTGTTTGCAATGTAGTATTGCATATTTATTTATTGTTTTAAATACTTCTGAATTAATAATTATTTTTCAAAATGTAAATAGTTCTGAAAATTTTCAATCTTGGAAATAACATTAATATTAAGAGATTTTTGATGATATACAATTAATGAATTATTTTTTAATGTTATTAATCATAAATTAATTATTTAATTAATTGGTATTGTACAATTGATATGTAATAAATTTTTGTTCACAAATGTTCAAAATTTGCTTTAAAATGTTATTCTTTTATCTGTTGATTTTTCATTGTAAATGAGTTTACTGTTAGTCTTATTTATTTGCTATTGTACTGTCAATAGCAATATAACTAAGGTAAGTGATATTAGATGTTTAAAATTTTAATATTTAGAATGTTATTAAAAACCAATGTACTGTTAAATATTATTTTTTTTGTTTGTTTTGTTTTAGGTTTCTAATAGAGTGCTAAAAATATAAACCCATAAAATTATATTCCTATTGTCTGTAATTAATTGTCCTTTCATAAAAAGTAAAATAATATTAAATCTTGCATTCGTCATCTAAATGTTAATTTCTTTTAGACATCGTTGAAACAACTATTGGATCAAAAGAAGAAATCTAAAAAGCACAAGGTAATAAAGAAAAATGTTTTCTTTCATATATAAAAATATATGTTAATGTTAAATCAATACCTTTTTATTTTATAACTTCCTCTTTTCTTATATTTTAAATAATTTTCTTTATTTAAAAATTCAATTAAGTGAGTAGATTTTTCTTAGTTGTATTTTTTCTCTTAAATGGAAGTTAGTTTTCTCTACTATATTTTTGTGACCAGTTGTATTATACATTATTTATTTAAATTTTTTTATTAATAAAATTATTTATGTTTACATATTTGGATGTATAGTATACCAAGTAAAATATTGCAATGTGTCAGAATGGAGATAATTATGCCTTCAACAGAATGTATCTTATCATTTACATTTTACAAATTAAACACCATATATAAATGTTTATAGTTATAAAACTTATTGCAATTTTCGCATGCTTTGTAATGTGAAAACATAGGATCTTGTCAAAAACCAATGTGCATCTTTCACTTTCATTTCTTTGTATTTTTATGAACAAAGAGTCATTTGATATTAAAATGGTGTTATCATGTAACTTTGTAATTGATTTTTTTTGATCAAAGGACCACTAACTCCCAAATTTTATGGTTAAATGTGCTATACTAGTTACCACAATCACTTTCCTCTACCTCCATGTTTTTTCTTAATAATTAAATAAAACTTTAGATTTTCAAAGTTAAGAGAGACTGAGACAGAACTTCACTAGATAATCTGTATATCATATGTCATTGCTACAAGCAATATTATTTAATTGTTATAAAAAAAGTATATTTGTGTAAGATGCAAGCATACATATTTGCTCTCTTTATGCACGGTTGATCAAATTGAGCATAAAGAAATTTTTTTACTTATCTTTAAGATTTCTATGAAAATCATTTTATTTTTCAAGTTCCTTTCTCTAATGAAACATGAAAAATTTTGATATTTATTAGACATTTGAATTTTGATGTTGCTTAATTTTTGCATTAATCTTTAAGAAAATACATATTTTAGTCTTTGAAGAAGCAAGATTTGTAATCAATCAAAGAAACTTCAACCATAGATGCAATACTATTTTTGTAATTTCTAGAAATTATTCCTATTTTAAAATAATAATAACCATTATAATTTTTCTGCTAGTTTTTTAAATTATCTATAATAATCTTTTGAATAAAGTATAATTGGAAGAATGAATAGGATTACAAGTTATAATGCTTTGCAGTGTTACTATACATGATACAAATGATATCTTTCTTAAAAGTTTAAAAGAAAGACTTTGCTGTGTATTTATGTTTTTGTTCATCCTTTCCCATTCTTTTTTATTTTGTTTCAAGTAAGTTTTCATTTTAAAAGTAGTTTATTGCACGATATTAATATGCTAGGCTGAACAATTATATTACATTGGTGAAACATGATGAAAGTTTTGATTTTTTTTTATCAAAATTTACATTGGACATTAAAATTTAATTTAATTTTCATGAAAATTAAGTTTTAAATTCATAAAGAACTTTTTCTTTTGGTGAGATAAGGAATATTTTCCAGCATACATGAGAAAGTTAATGAATTTTTATCAATGATTAGCTTTGCTGTATATAACGTTTAACTTTGATTAATATTTTATGGGATCTTCATTCATGAGATTTTTTAACAACATAATAAAATTTTTATTGATATTTTGTAAATCTGATTATATAAAGAAATTTCATCTACATAAATTTGTCATATTATGAAAGTGTTTATTCATGGTAATTTTTGTATTTAAATAAGTATTTTTGTATCAAATAAATTTATAGCATTTGCTAGAAAATTTATGAGATAAGACATTTTTTTGAAAGCTATTATATTCTTATGGAACGCTGTATTGGCGCAGCATGTCCTTTTTGGACCTTGCGCCACAAAACCCAACCAACCAACCAACCAACTATGGAACGCTGTATGTTTATCTAACTCTGTTTCAAATTGCTTACTGTTACTTATTTTATTAAAATGAATAACAATAAAAATAAAATGACAGTAAAAGTAAAATAATATAAATAGCAAATTTATGCTTATTTATAAATTTTTGTAAATTAAGACTTATTTATAAATTTACATATTTTTGATAAAATTTTGTGTTATTAACCGCCATTTACATCAACGTTTATTATTGTATTAATGTGAGTTAGGATGAAGCCAAAATAAATTATTTAGTTTGATTACACTTTATAGTTTTTCAGTTATTTCATTATAAAATTCTGCTGTTTTCATATTTAAGTTATAATTTCTTATAATGCATGGAGTTAATCTCCCAATAGCGTACCATCAAAATTGCTTGGTCAAATGATGCCTGTAAAGCCATAAATATGGTCTTCAGGCATCATTTGACCATCCAGAAAAGCTTATTGAAAAACTGGTTTAAATAGCGCTTTTTGTTAATTCATCACTTCTTTTAAGGCAAATTATTTATATTTTACTTTACTATTATATAAGGTATACTTAAATATATGTACATGAAATGAAATGTTTCGATTTTTAAGAACAAAAATACGTAATTTATAGATATGTTTTTATATTTTTAAAAGATTCCACTAAACTTTGCATAAAATAATTAGAATCTAGTTCAAATTAATAGCTGTATACAAACCACATAAATGTTTCTGTTAAATTATTCATTTTTATTTACTCAATATTCTCATTTATTTAAAATGCACACTATTTGCATTGTATAATTGAAAGGAAATAAGTTTTGGTTAAAAAATTTATTTGTAGTCTTTTAGTTAATGAATACAAATATTTTTCACAATAGAAGCGTATCTTTGTACCACTGAGAAGGAAAACATAAAAAAGTATTCATTAAAGAAATGCTGAAGGAATAGAAAAAAGTTTTTAATGGAACTTTCATCATTAAAAATGTTTTGATTTGAAGATCTTTAAAATTTGTATTAAAACTGATTTTGTATATGAAAAGTTATGAAATTTGTAACTTCATAATCTAATACATTGTAACAAAACAATTCCAAAAAGTCTGTTTCCCTTTCATATTATGTGTTTATAGTTAACAGATTGAAAAAGTAAAAATTCCATAAATAGGTTTTTAAAAAAAATAAAATAAAAACCGTACCTTTAGTTTAATAGCAAAGAGTATTTAGTTTATAAACAAAAAATAAACATGGTATAGTAATATAAATTAAGTAGTTTTGTAAACAAAAAGTTTGTCGGAAAACAATGAAATTGATTATTAAAAACAAAGCTTAGAAAAATTATTAAGAATAATGAAAACTGATATAAGATTCATGCTTGAGAATTATTTATTGTATTTAAATTTTTATTATTGAGAAATATTACATTTGATTGGGATGAAATCATGATAGACACCTAAAATAAGGGGAAAAAAACATTTATCAAATAACATTTGTAGTGTTACTAAATTCTTGAAATGACCATATGTGTATGGATGCCCTCAGACATACACAAACACACACACATGATTTACCAATTTGAAACAATAACACATAACAGAAACATATTTAAATCTTCAGAAATTTGTAATTTATAGTAAATTATGCCTTCATATTTTAAATAAATTGTTTTCAAGAAACAATATCTTATCTAACATTCTGTTTGATTGTTAAATGAGCTTTTATAATAAGACATTAATTTAATTGAAAAAATTGACAGTCTACTTAAAATTTATATAATTATTTTTTAATTTTTTTATAATGAGAAGATTTGAGACAAAAAATAGGAATAGGACATTTATTTGACAAAGCAAATTTATTCAAATTACTGTACTTAAAAAATTGTTTTTAAATTCACAGTAATTGTAAAAGTAATTCTACTAAAAGTAGTGTCAAGATCATCAGCTCTAATTTGTTTGGCTACTAAATGAAACTATGAAGTAGAATTCATACTTTATAAATAGTTCTTTCATTCAACTTATTTTATAATTATTCATAATTAAATAATTCTACAGCATAAGACAATAGATATTTACCCAGGTTACTTCAATAGGTTACTTTATGTACTTTTTCAATTGTGTTGACATAAAAGGATACTTTTTATTGGTTTGTATTTGTCATCTAAGATTTATCTTTTTATAATTAAGTGATGATTATCTAATATGCAAGAAATTATTCAGATTTCCAATAAATTTATTGCAATATGACTTTTTTTTTTACAAGTGTTATTGTAAAATAATTAATGTATGTAATTCTATTTTAAATTGCTTGTTGTTGCTTATTTTGTAGCATGAATGATACATTAATAATAAATTTGCTTGTTAAAATTTTGTCTTTTATTTTTTGTTGTAAATAAAAATGTAATGATAAATAGTTGTTTTTGTTAAAGAAATGTGATTTCCTTTTTGTGAGACCTAACGAGAGAGAAGGAATTATATTATTTAATGGCCATTTCTTTTATGTGGACAATTTTGTCATTGAAATTTAACATCTATTTACATAATGTAACATCCTTTTAACCTTCCTATTAAAAATTTACATAATATTATCAATTGTAAATTTTTAAAACAATTAAATTTATTTTAGGTATCTAAGAAAAGACATGGTAAAAGGAAGAAAAAGGAAAAAGATCATGTAATATTTGTAAGATTTCTGTTTTGTTTCTGAAAATTCATTTTAATATTTATTAAATATTATATTTCATGATGTTTGTTCACATATTCCTAATGTTTTTAAAATTACAACAAAAGACTAAATATTTAAAACAAAACAATAGCTTTAATTAAAAAAATTTTTTTTTATCCTATGGTGTAATTTTAGAATTGTTTTATTATGTAAACCTATTAGTTTTTTGAGTTGTTTCCTAAACTGTTGATTAAAATTTGTATATTTCAGTGTGAGATTTTAATCTTTATTCACTGTTAAATTTATAATAGAGAACTTTTTTCGTTGATCTACGTTTATTTTAAATGTTTTATTTATCTATCAAATTGCTGATGCATCTACCTTTACCTGTCTATCTGTTTACCATCGATTATATATATATATGTATATATAATCGGAATAGTATACCATACATGTAATTTTCAATTCTTATGCAATAATCTTTATTATCGAAGATTTTGCTATTAAAAATAAGCACTAAAAGAAATGCTAAAGATAGGGTTGGGCAATTTTCAGGAAAATTGTCTGCAAACCAGGAGATTTCCTATTCAAGTGAATAATATTGAAGAAAAAGGAGTACTGAAACCCAAAGTTTAATGAGCAGGACAACAGTAAATTTGTTTATGCATGTAATAATTAATGTTTTATATGACATTCATCACACTCTCATTGACATTATTTAAATGACCAACAAAATATTTAGTGGCATGCAATATAATAGTAGGAAATGCATGCCACTAAATATTTTGTTGTAATATAAATGCATACACTAAAATCACACTCTTATTGACATTATTTAAATGACCAACAAAATATTTAGTGGCATGCAATATAATAGTAGGAAATGCATAATCTATTAATAATAGAAAATTTGCATTCCACCAATGTTACTTGTTTTAGTTGTATTTCCTATATGAAATTCATAATCCATCGGATTATTTCCTATTGAACATATGGTAATGATTTAAGAAATAAAATAAATAGAATTTTTGATAACATAAAAAGTAAACTAAAGCGATAAATGGCACAAGTCATCATATCTCTTTTCTTATGAATTGGAACTAAAGTGTTAATATTCCAGTCAATTGATATAATCTCTAATTTCCAGATGTCAGTAATTAATGAAATATTCAGCAACAAAGTAAATACTTAATTCTTCAGCAATTCTGCAGAAATGGGATCATGTCCTGGAATATTCTTATTTTTTAAATTTTTAATTGCATCTCTGATTTTTTCAATAGTTAGTGTCTCGATGTCAATGCTATTGTTATAATCAGGCTTATTAAAATCAACTTTGCTATAGTTTTACCCATTGAGACATTCTTTATTATATTCATAACATTGTTTCTGAATGGATTGATTATCAGAAAGAAGTTACCAGATTTGTTTTTACAAAAATCAGTAGTTTGTTTAAACCGTAATTGATTATGGTTTAATTAGCAATAGAATGCTCTACAAAGGATTCATTAAAGGATTTCGCATGCTCAGCATCCTTAAATAATTCTTCCTAAAAAATTTTTTTCTGTTATTTGAAGAGTCATCTTTCCTCCTTTCTGAGTCTGATATTTATCTGCCCTATTTCTAGTACGGACCTGTATTATATGTCTATCTGCAGCATTCTTATTAACTATGGTACAATCACAATCAAACCAATCCCTTAACTTCTTGCTTTTTGTTACACTACCTTACCAGTCAAAACATAGGCCGCATTGCAGATATTATTTCTAATACATTTTCATTTATTTTCGACAGAACTATTTGTTTATTGACTTCAGGTGTTTTTACTCTTCACTAAGACATTCAAGTTTTATCTTCTCAACTTTAAGTTTATCATAGTTTTCAACAAGTTTTTTTTTTCAATATCTTCACTCATTTCCTCTAGTCTTCTGCTAACAGTATTGTTACCAAGTGACATAGCTTTTACATGTTTGTAATTTTTTTCAAGAATGGTTTTAAGAAATGCTGATATTGAAGGTTTTATTAATAAATTCTCTCCTATAGTATGATTTTTTTCTATAGTAGGATTTAGTGATGGTTAAAGAAATTTGATAACTAGCCTCAAAAAAATATGATTATGAGTTGAATTGTGAGTACTAAATAGGGTTGCCCTCTTTTTCAAAATTTTTCTTTAAAACTTGAAAGTAATTCAAATCTGAGTTAATATAAGCATTATGTTTTGCCTTCAAATACTCCTCAAGACGATCTCGTTTCATTGATTCGTTAGTCAAGCATTGCTAGCAAAAAAGACAAAAAGGAAACCACTCATCATGGACAATAGATATGAGCCCAAATTTTAAATATTTCTCTGAATACAGATTAACTTTTTTCTTGCTTACACCTCTTATTTTACTATGGGCTGAAAGAAGTATGCATAAGATCAATTAAAAACTAAATGAATTTGTTAAAATTCATTTAATGTGACATAGAATAAATGTATACTAAAAAATACACATTTACCACACCAAAATAACATATTTTTTCACATATATTGTGTCAAGTTAATTTTCGAATTGCCCCGAACAATCTAGTTGGCTCCCCTGTGGGGCGTGTTCCCCATGTTGGGGAACACAGTGTGACTTTATGTTTATAGCCATGGATGTATTTCATTTCCTAAAATTGAGGTAACAGCAAGTGCAGTTTGTTTACAGATTATTTAAGGATTTGCCTGCTCATTGGGATGATTGGGATTGGATCATTGGGATTTTGATAGCCTTGGTCCAGGCGTAAAATTTCCTTTAAAGTTTTGCAAACATCGATGGTTAGAAAATATAAGAGCTTTCAATAGATTGCTTGAAATGTTACTGTATCTTAAAGCATATATGTCATTTGTTCAAAACAAAAAATTTCCTAATCCTGGTACCAAATCTTTTGGCATTGTGCAGAAGTGTACAAAAGATGTACTTTTTTCTGCTAAATGCAATTTTTTTATATTTATTGCTTGAGAAGTGGATCTTTTTCTGACAATTCATCAAACTGATACACCAATGTTGACATTTATTTCATGAAACTTTCATGCATTGTTGAAAAGTTCATTGCAAAAGTTTTTAAAAGAATCTTTGCTAGACCTGTTTCTCCATTTAAACTTATTAATATTTATGTAACAGATAAAGACAATCTAAAAGATGTTAGTCAATTAGATGTTGGATTTGTAAAAAAAAAAAAAAAAAAAAAATCATCAGAGGATTGTGTATTAGCAAAATTTTGACTGAATAACAGAAGATGAAATTTTTTTATCAATTGCAGATCATTTTTAGTATCAATGACAAAACGTTAATAGAAAAGTGTCCTTTGCAAAATTCTGTAGTATGAAATATATCATGTTTAGACCCTCAAACTCTGATATGTAAATCTCTGTAATGTTTAAAAACTCTAAAATTATAACTTATTTTATACAATGCAATACCAAGTATTAAATAGAATATTGATTATTTAAATAACATTTTTTTGGTTATACCTGTAAATTCTTTGAAGGCTTTTGAAATAATCGTTAACTATAATTTTAACTTAAATAAAAATTAGTCTTATTTTTCAAAAATTTATTTCTATTATTTACAGATGATTGAAAAATATTGCATGTTCATAATTATATGTATATTTGGTAACGAACAATTTTTAAAATAAAGTAAAAAAGTTACTTATTTGAATGTTGATGCCTCCTGGAAATTTTTGAGTTGACTCCTGGAAAACTCCTGGAATTTGATTCTTGGCAATCTGTACAAATCCTGTCATTAATAATCAGACAATTTCTGTGGTCACTAGTGAATTTACTCTTCTCCATTTTCTTTGTTTTATTTTCATTAAGTGAGAAACCATCAACACTTGCAGATTCTTCTGATTTTCTTGCCATTGCAACCAATGCTTTCTTGCTTTTGCTCAAAAGCGTGCTATGAGCAAATGCACAAATGTAGAGTTGTTTTACTTGTAATTAAACCTCTAAGGTCCAATTTCCACATGTTTGAGATACAAATTAACAATAAGACAGATAATGCATCATCCTGTTAAACAACTGCATTTATTTCAAACACCTCCCAGAAGTCATTTTGAATCAAAACAAAGGCTTGAGAATCTTTTATAATTATTTGTATTAATTTTTCTAATTTCATTGATACCTTTAGCTCAGTGAAAATTCCAATAATTTTGGCTCTATCCAACTTATCAAACACCCATTTGAAATCAATAAATTTGGAAAACAGATCAATATTACATTCACTGAACTTCTCAAATATATTTTTCTTGATATGTATTTCGTCAACAGCAGAGCAGTTTGACCTAAAACCACATTGGTAATTACCCATAATTTGTTTTGCTAGAGGCATAAGTTTCCTGTAGATTAGGAAAGTGTAAATATTATAGATGTCATTTAATAATTTAGTACCTCTTTTAGTCTGTCAAGAATTTAATTGTATAGTTTTCAAAAATGGGTTGGTTTTACAAGGTGAAGTAGTCGGCCTCACACTTAATCCTCAACTTGAAGGACTAGTTCCCTGATATAATCCTAAGGGGCAGGGTACCTGGTTATACCCAGCTTATGATATCTATTTTAGTCCCTTTTACAACATACATTGGTTATGTTGGGACAAATCTTACCCACCATTTACCACATTGGGTATATTTTAACTCATCAATGTTGTATTTTATAATTTTGTTTTGTACATTCTAATAGTTCTTTTAATAATCATTGCATGACACTTTTAGTTTATGAAAACATTTTCATTTTGAGGAAAAATACAATTTCAATCTATTAGTTTATGTATAAAAAAATACATAAACTAATTGATTGAAATAAATATAATTTGGTAATTTTACTTTAATTCATATTTTGAAGCTTCATTATTAATCTTCTTGTATATTTTGATTCTCACTTGTCCCCCTTTTTGGTAACAGAATACATTTTATTAGATTATTTTTGTCATCTTATGAAAAACACTTTTATAATTAAGTGGTGAATTTCATATTTGTAAACAAAAGGAGTTAGAAATAACTTTAATATAATTCTTTCTGTACAAATATAATTTTCTTGTAAAAGCCTAAATGTATATGAAATTCTATTGCTTATTGTTTCTTATTTGAAATAAATATTTGGTTAGCATGAATAAGGATAATTTGTAATAAGTTTTGCTTGTTAAACTTTCCTCATTTATATTTTCGAAGATGAAAATAATTATTTATTATAATAAATAGCTCTTTCAGTTTAATGCATATAATTTTTTTTGTAAGACAGAATGGAAAAAGAAAGAAATTATGTGTTATTTAATGGCTATTTCCTTTTACATGGAAAGCTGAGTCATTTAAGAAAAACAGTTTTATACATAATATAATAAATTTTTATAATTATTAAATTCAATATCGGTCTCAAAAGAAGGATGGATAAAATGGAGAAAAAGGAAAATATATTATAATTATTGAATGATTTCTCTTTTATTTATGAAAATGTGTTTTAAAGTTGATTAAATCAGATATTTCATATTGTTTATGCACACATTCTAATGTTTTTAAAATAGTTCATTACAAAACAATAATTTTAATTTTTAAAAACATTTTTATCCCATGCTGTAATTTTATTATTGTTTATTATTATTGAAAGTACTTTTTGTTTGTATGTGTGTGAATTGACGGTAAAAATTAGATTAAAATTTTCAGTTTTAAACTTTCATGTTTGACTGTAAGATTTTGAATGCTATTACAAATTTTCAGTATAAAACACTTTTATATGAATTATCTAGTTATCTAATAATCTACCTACATACCTATCTATCTGGGAACCTTACTACCCATGTAACTACTGATTATATGTGTGTATTTTTTATGGTAGAATTTATTAATCTGTTGATTCTTTGTAATAGACGGTGATTATTCATAATTTCTTTTAAACTGAATAAATGTGCTTAATTAGTGAATATTTCCTCTTTCTATCATTAAGTTTATAGAATTCTTATATGGTAATAGGCAATATAATAAATTCAGATTATTTTGTAGAATAATGATATTTATTATTCAATAAAAGTAAATGTTTTTACGTAATTATGTTTCTTGTTTTTAGGAATTAAAGGAATAGTATGTTGACTTAGAATAAAACTTATGATAATAATTCTAGTTATAAATTTAATTAATAGGGTCTCTCTTTTGTACCGTATTTTCCTGTATATAATCCGCAGCGGCATATTATCCACACGGCCGTTTTTTTGAGTAAAAGGAAAAAAAAGCGTCGCATAATCCGCAGCGGCGTATAATTCGCGGCAATTTGTTTTCGTTGAATAGTCTAAAATATGTACTGCTGATAATATAGGTGTCACATAAAATAAAAAAATGCATAGTAGGATTAAAAATTTAATAAATTGTTTAGAAAAAAAGCATTTAGGAAAAATGTCAGTCTAGATCCAGTTCATCGCAAAGTGCGAAAAACTTGAGATGAAAGCACGAGATCAATCAAAAGCGATAATTTTGAGAAGAGATTCTTGTAAAACTTATCGATATTTAGCTTCTAATAACTTTTAAAACGATGTTAGACATATTTAAATTAATATATATTTGCTTCGTTAATATTTAAATGAAAGAAATGGATTATTTACAAATTGCGTATTTTATACAAAATTTTTTTTTTTTATATACCGCGCGTGCTTAGTTTTTCACTTCACATTAACACATTTGACGCCATTGTTTTTATTTGCTTTAGCTATAGCTTTCAATTTAAAATCTGCTGTGTAACTTAAAAATTTTTGCTTCCATATGACGAAATACGAATTTGAATATTTTCAAAACGAAACAGCTCACGTCAAGGCAAATTGCAAAACGACGTTAGCGAATTTACAACCGTAAAATCTTTAAGAGGAACCGAATTCGTTTTTGAACGTAATTGCACAAAGCCAATTATAGTTTAAATGACTCAGGTGTGTCCTGGTACCGCCTGTTATTTATTTTATGAAACATAAAGAGTTTCTTTCAAAACTTTCTTGTAAGCTATTCTGATAAAGATTGTTTTTTTATCAGATAATCCGCGGTGGCGTTTAATACGCACTACGAAATTCGGAACTTTTTAACACATAATCCGCGAATTATATACAGGAAAATATGGTACATTTATTTCAGAATATATTTTAAGACAGATATATTAAATAAAAACATAAGTTCTGCAACTTTTGTTGTAAAAGGTATTGAAAAATAGAAAATAGTCAAAACTACTACTGATAGTAAAATAAAGCCTTGTTTGTTATTTTTGTAAATACTTTATTTTATCTAAGCAAAACAGGACTTTAAATAACGTAACTGTTATTTTTGTAAGGTTTTATAATATAAATTGTTTTTATTATCTGGGTATTTTAGTTAACTATGAACATGAAAAATATCTATAGGTACTTGTCATTATTTAGTTTAAAATTTTGTTTTGTTTAGATAAAAATAAATTATTTTCTGAAATATAATAAATTAAGCTTTATTTTACCATTAGTAATTTTGATCATTTTGTATTTTCCAATATTGTTTACAATAAATATAAATTATGCCATTGTTTAATATATCTCACTTAAAATAACTACTAAAAGGTATGACAGAGCCACTTTTTTTTTATAAATTTTTAATTTGTAATAATATAGAAAGTTTTATTTTGAGTCATGATATTTTTCAAGTTCTTAAGAATGAAAAACTTATGAAAATATTTATTTTTTAGATTTACCATATCATTTCTCTATAAAATAATCAGAGTTTATTCCATTCCACAAAATGAGTTATAGATTTTATAAATTTCATGGTAAAAATGATAAATATTTCATAATTTTTCATATTTTGAAAATTTAGTGGTAATCATGAATAATTATCGGTTATTATGTGTAATCAAAGATTAAATACTTTTTACTTAACATATAGGTATATACACAATAAATCATATTCGCCAAAAATTTGATACATCGTTAAAAATAGGCACTATAGGAACCAGTAAAGTTACGGTGGTGCTATTTTCAAAAAAATTACCAAAGCATAGGAGTTTCTTTTAGAGCAAATCAAATTGAACAGGAATGAGTACTGAGACCTGAAATTTAGTGAGCATGATAACAGTGAATTTATTTACAGATGTAATAAGTCTTTAACATTGTATAGGTTATAATAAGTTTTAACATTACTTTCATCACACTCCATAACTTTATTAATATGACCCACAAAGTATGTAAAGTATACAAAGTATGGTATGTGCCAATGGTATGAATTGTGTAATCTTTCTGTAGAATTGATGGTTTGCATTCCATCTATGTTACAGGAGAAAATCTGAAATAAGTATTTTGATACATAGTAAATTATTTACAGGACTAATTAATTTTAAAACTAATTATCATTTAAAAGATTACTAATATATTTAATATTAGCTTTGCTAGAACTTAACTATTTGTTCGAGGGGTAAAAGATTAGAGTTTCTTATAAGTGCAAAATTAAAAAAAAGTATGTATTCATTGAGAAAATTTTCTTAAAAATTATGTTAATGTAAAATGAATCACATTTCATGAGGTTTTCCCACTGTTTTTAATACTATTAAGACTAATGATTAGGCTATTTTCATAGAATTATAAAATTACTGTGAGATATAATTTCTTAACTTTCAAGTATACTCCAAAATTATATTAAATAATATTAAAACTATTGGATTTAATTAATTTTTGAACTTTTAAAATTGATTTAAAAATTTTTTCATTTAAATCTAATAAAAAGATTTAAGGTTTTTCTTTTAAAGTGTTAAGTTTGAAGAAATTTTATGTATTTTTGCATTATAAATTTTTTATTGAAAAATGTTTTTCTAGTTTTATATGTATTTTATTTATATGATGTGTGTTATTTATATAATATATAATACTCTAGAACATTATTATAATCACAAATTAGTACATTCATACATTCAAGATTTTATTTTCAACTGTATTTTAAAAATCATACTTTTGGATAAATATGATTCATAAACTTTTAAGTAAAGCTGAAATCAAAGAATGAATATGTTCGTTGTTATTTTTAAACTTTCATTACTATAGTTTGAAAGGTTTTGTTATCACTCATATGTATTACTATAGGAATGATAATTTTTGTTGAGAAGTTTTCAATATGTATATCCTGATTTATTTGTTCTACTTTGCTGAAAGTGTTTCTGTTTAATGTATATGTTTCTTATATTACATTAATATAACTAAGAATGATTGTTATAGTACAGATTTTTGTGATAATCATAAAAGACATGAAACAAGAAAGACACGGTTTTTGTTTCAAGACATTTACAGTGACAAGATTGTATTCTAATTTTTATATAAAGTACATATTGAATTCAAATATAAAAATATTCTTTCCTTACAAAATGAATAAATTCGGTTATCCACATAAGTGTAAGAATTGTTGTCATTGAATAGTTTTTTCTGGTATATTTTTAAAGGTTTCTTTCATTCTTCAAACTATCTGTATTGTTAAATATTAAAATATTACATTAAATATTAATTATTACTTTGCAATTCTATGTAAATAAATAAAGATATTTTCTTATTATTCCTCACCTCACAATGATGTCTGTTATTCTTTTTTACACTATTATTTGTTTATAAATTATTTGTTATCTAAATTAATTGTTTTAAATAAATTTAAGGGGTTTGCAAATAAATTTATAAAATATTTTATTCATTATATTTTAAGAATGCACGTATATTTAATTCTATCTTAAATTAGTTAATGGTTAAGTATTCACTGATATGAATATGACGTTACAAAAATTAATTTGAGTATAAAATATTATTATGCAGTTTTATATATAGTGTGTTACATGTTAGAAACTAAACTAGTGTAAACATTTGTTTATTGAAGCAAAGTATTTGAGAGCAATAAACTTTCGATAAAAATCCATAAAAGCTTAGAATATTTTAAAAAAGTATTTCTGTTGTATAAAAAAGTATTCTGTTGTAAGTTTGTGTTTACATACATATTTATTATATTCAAGATTGCTGTTACACTATATCTAAGCAAAGCAATTTATTCTAGGATTCTGAGAAAGAAGATGAACAAATGAAGGGAATTGTAAAAAATCAAGTAATGACTAAAATCTTCCTGTTTCATTTCTTGAAATTTATTTAATAAGAAATCAGTTTTGTATTTTATAATTTTGTTTCACATATTGTTATGGTTATTTTATTTATCTTGGCATGACATTTTTAGTTTATGAGAAAATTTTCATTATGTAAAAATTATTATTTCTGTAATGGATTAGTTTATGTATTTTATATGAGTATCTAATTGTGTCATATAATTCCTTACAATTTATTGCATATTTAAAGAAATGTTATTGAAGTATTCTTTTCAAATAATTTTATTTCTTTTTTGAAATCTTGTTGCCATGAAGAGATTTTTTTTGATTGTATTTGTCATCTTATTTAAAGTAATTTTATAAATAGTGATCTTCTTATGTGTAAGAAACTTATAAGATTTCAAGAACATTTTTTGCAGTAAATACAGTTCTTTCCTTACAAACGATGTTTTCTTTTAAGAGAATTAATGTATATGTAATTCTATTTTAAATGCTTACTGTTACTTTTTTTTATCATGAATAATCTTACAAAGTGTGCTCCAAATCTACTTAGTATTTAAATTATAAGTTTTATCATTCATATTTTAGTCCATAAAAATTCTTATTTGTTATATTTAGCAGCTCTTTCTATTGAAGAAATGTAATTTCTTGTGAAACAGAATGAGAAAAGAAAGCATATTATGTAACGTGTATTACCTTTACGCTTCCAGCTTTACCATTGGAATGTAACAGTTTTATACATAATATTAAAAAGTGTAAATTTTTATAAAGCTTAATTCATTGTAGGAACCTAAGAAAGGAGTAGATGAAATATGGAAAAGGATAAAAGATCACATGATTACATAAAAATTTCCATTTTGTTTCTTAAAATTCATTTTAAGTTAGATTAAATCATATTGTCCATATTGTTTGTTCAAATATAATATTTACACATATAAAATTTAGAATTCTACAAAATAATGACTTTTGTTTTTAATAACAGTTTTATTGTATACTGTACTTAAGAATTGTTTATTATGAGGTAAAACTATAATCGAGTTGATCATAAAATGGGGATTGAGATTTGTCAGTTTTATATTGGCAATCATATGCTTTTATTTTATAAGCACTTTTTATGTGTTCTCCAGAAAAGTGTAATTTTGAATTTCTTTTTCAGATTTATATGTACTATATTTTTCTTAATGTTCTTTCTTATATTCTTCTAAAACAATCTTGATCAAAAATTACTACTTTTACACATTCTAGATATTTTAAAACATGTGAAAATCATATATTTGGATATTTTAAATAATTCCTAATATTTAAATTAGGCTTAAATCATAGATCCAATATGTTAATTGCTATTTTAAACTTTTCATAATAATAGTAAAATTATGATGGATACTTTTTATTAAGATATTTTCAGTATGCATATCCTAATCTATTAGTTTGCAATTAGTATTTCTGCATTTATGCACTCATAAGTTTTTTTATATTAAATTAATTCAACTGTGAATGGTTATTATAAAAAAGATTTTTGTGATAATCATGTTAAATAAAAAGTTGATGATATTTTTCTTACTTTATAAAATTTACAGATGTCAGAACAGGGTGTTTTAATTTTCACAGAAGTTATATTTTAAATTCAAAAATAAAATACAAAAATAATTTTAATCATCTATTTATAAAGGGAATAGTGTTGTGTGATATAATTTTAGATTGTCTTTCATTTGTCAAGAATTATTGTTAAGTCAATATTGTCAATGCTTTTCACTTTCAGTTTATTAAAAGAAGATAGATATATGTTAGTATTTCTAATCTTATAATGATGCCTATTTTTAGTTTTTATATGATTAAATAATTTGTTTTAAATAATTAATAAAATTTGCAAACAAGTATATAAAATTATTCTTTATTACTGACCAGTAATTTTTTTTATATATCGCTCCATGTGTATTTAATTTTATTTCATATTTATTAATGTTTCTATTTACACTGATATTAATATGGGATTGGTAAAATAAATGCTTTAAGTTGTATAATATTTTATTTTTATGCAAATTTTTATATGTATCTGATTACACCTTAGTGTGTAATCTATTTTAAATACTTTATTTATTCATTACAAAATATGCAAAATATTTGAGAGAAATAGACATTAAAAATCTATAATACCTTACAATATGTAAAAGTAGTATTTCTTTTGCAATAAAATTAGTGTATTTATAAAGGTAATTTTGTTTTATTTAAAATATAGAACTAAAACAACCAGCTCGTGTTCGATTGCTCATGGAGAAGTGGGCATTAAAGGGTCCTGATTTATTGCGCTCTGGGTGTTTATATTTTCACAGAACATGGAAAGGATGGAATGTTTATCGGTTAGAGGTGGGGTGGAATTATCATTTACAGTTTGGAGTTAGCATGTTTTTTTATATTTTGGGCCAGTTTTATTTTAGTCATGGCGAAAAAAGTAAAATATTTAAGTGAGAGCGAGATTTCGAAATTAATGAACGAATGAGATAGTGAAACGGAGGAAAGTATTTCTTCTACTACAAGTGACAGTAGATATGAAATACTGAAATAATTGATTATGTGGAAAATACTGCGAGCAATTTACGTGCAAATGACTGGCAAACGGATATAAAAGAATTGCCATCCCTAGAGTTTTCTGCAAATAGTGGTGTCAAAATAAACTGTGCAGAGCCAGTTGAAGAAGAGTTGGATTTCTTTCATTTGTTTTTTGCAAATGAAATTATTGACATTATAGTTGATGAAACAAATAAATTTTCAAAATTTATTTCTGAAACATCACAAAATGAACCAAGTTCATCTAAATCGCCAGAACCAAAATGTGTGTAAATGGAAGTGACGGGAAACGAAGTAAGGGTGTTTCTGTCATTAATTATATTAATGAGTATAATTAAGAAACCTTCTATCAAAATGTATTCTTCAACAAATCCAATGCTTTGCACCCCTTTTTTTGGTTCTGTCATGTCAAGAAATAGGTTTGAGGAAATTTTAAGATGCTTCCATTTTACATCTAATCCAGATGCAAAAACACTTGATAAAGTAAACCCAGTTCTAGAAAAACTGATTACAAATTTCAGAACGCTTTATATTCCCAGGAGAGAAATTTCTGTGGATGAAAGCCTTTTTCCTTGGAAAGGGAGACTTGGTTTTCCTTTATCGGTATGGGATAAAAATCTATAAATTATGCGATTCCTATTCTGGATACATTTGGAATTGTCTTGTCTATACTGGGAAAGACACAGAGCTGAAGGAGCCAGGTGCACTTTATGGAGAGCATGTTGTGAAAACTTTGTTGGCCAATTTAGAAAACAAAGGCTATAATCTATACCTGGATAGATTTTTTGTATCTCCGGAACTGGCCATTCATCTTTTGCAGAAAAAACAAACATTTGTGGCACTGTGCTAAAAAACAGGAAAGGCATGCCAAAAGACTTACCTAGTCGATTCCAAAATGATTGTATTGTTGCCTTTCAGAAAGATAGTATTAATGTTATAGGATTTAAAGATAAAAAGAAAGATGTTATCATGTTGACAACATTTCACGGCAAAGAACTAATTCCTACAGGTAAGAAAAACCGAAAAACGGGAAAAATGTAATGAAACCTCATGGTGTTCTTGATTACAGCAAGTATATGGGAGGAGTGGATACGGGAGATTCTATCATGCACCATTACCCAGCTTTCCGTAAAACCGTGAAGTGGTACAAAAAATTATTTTTTAGATTTTTGGACATAACATTACTAAATGCTAACATACTTTTCTGCAAACAAACTGGCAAAAATATTTCGTCTTTGCAATTCCACAGAAATATTGTTCAGCAAATAATTCAAATATATAATGAAACTAAACCTGTAAGGGTCCAACCTGCTTTACAAGTTGCCAATCCTTTAAGATTAAGTAAACGGCATTTTCCCAGTTTATATGTAAATATTACTGGTAAAAAGTCAAGAAGACAGTGTGTAGTTTGCAAAAAAAGTTCCTTAAAAGAACAAAAACGCAATTTAACTTTTTATGAATGCAAAACTTGCAACGTAGGGCTTTGTCCTGAACAATGTTTTGAAATGTATTATAAGCTTCAAAATTTTTAAATATTAAGTAGTAACTTTCTTAAATTTATCTTATACTTTCTTATATTCAATTTTCTAATATTTTACCTATATTTTGAATATTCATGTTACCTATATTATATTTTATTATCTATATCATTTTTTATCCATTTACAATACTTATATATTAACTATAATATTATCTATATCTATTTCATCTATATTTTGAATATTCATATATTATCGCTATTATATTTTAATATAAAAAATATGATATATCAAATATAATAAAATATAATAGCGATAATATATGATATATTATATTTATTATATAATGATAATATAAAACTTTTGCCATTTGTATACATTGAAGGAAAAATAGACAGTTCATTTATTGAATTCTCTAAAGAAATTGCCAAACGCAAGATAGGCATTACAAAAATTTTATAAATGTGAATAATTCATTCAGTTCGTTAAATTTGTGAAATTTATTTGGAAATATCATGTAGCTTTACTGATAATTTATTAAAATCTTTAAATCTTCAATTTTTTACTGACAGCAAATATAAAATTTCAATAAAATTAAATCATTTTCATTAAAACGAATGTTTTCTTTAAAATTCGTAACTGTTTTTATAAATATCATGAAACATTAATTATATTATATTCAGATACTATTAATGATTCTCAATTATCAATTTCAAGTCACTCAAATGAAATTATGATTTTTTTAAATGAAATTAGGCTTAACAGGGAAAATCACCTGGGCCCGTGCCTGAGTACACTCTCGGATCGCACGGGCCTGGGGAAGCACTTCTTTCTCCTTCTAGCGGCAGAGAGGGGGTTAAGTTTTGTATTTATCTCGGTAAAAAATTTTTTTTCATGTTTAACATTTTTCTCTATTTCTTTTCCTTTTGTAACATGGAATGTGATAAGAAATAATATTATTTAATGTTGATTTCTGTAAAGTTTAAATAACATTACATATGTTCCAATTCTCTTTCATTCGAATGTGACAGTTTTATACATAGTATCATAACTTATTAATTTTATAACACTTAATTCATTTTAGATCCCTAGGGAAGGACTTGATGAAATGAAGAAAAAGGAAAAAGATCAAGTAATTACATAAATATTTTTTTTCTGAAAATTGAAGTTAATTTAGATTAAATATTCTTCTTCTTATTGCTTGCTGACATTAATTAATTTTAAAATGAATCATTACAAAACAATACCTTTTATTAAATTTGCGTATTTGAGTTTGAGATTCTAAATTTAATTCCAAGTTTTATTTTTCATAAAATCATTTAGCTTCAGAATTCTTTTTGTCTATGAACCATCATACTAAATCTTCTAACTGTGAACTTGCCTTTGTAGCTTTGTATCTATTTTATTCATATACATATATATTTATAGATACATACAATACTCTGTGCTACATGTAATTATCTATTCTACGTTAAACTCTGTTAACCTAACACTCATCAACTTATTAAATATTTGCTATTTTAAATATTTACCATATGAAATGACCTATAAAGATAAGTTAACTGTGATTTACAGAAAAGTTATCAGGAAATGTCAGTTGTAATGCTTTGTGAATTTTTTAATTGTAAAATTTTTGTTCTAATAATGAAGTTTTTGTTTGAGTTGTTAATAAATTTACGTTCAAGTATCATAAAACTGTGTTTAATTTTGCCTTTTTCTACGATTATGTGACTTAATATAATTTAATAAAATTGTAACTTATTCATTACATTTATATTTTTTTTAAAACTGCGAGAATATTTAGTACCATTTTTCATTTATTTATCGTTAAATATTCACTGATATGTATTTAATATAACTAAAATAAATAATTTTGATTGTGTTAGCTTTTACAATAATTTTAATTTTGCAAATTTTTTATGGGTGTGTCTTGCTACAATTTTTAATGTGTATTTAAATATATTATTCCCTTATAAAATATTTATTATATTTATAATTCCATTTTAAATTGCTTTTTTTTACATAATTAGCTTGTGATAAGTAATTAATTAACTCTGCTTGTTAAAATTTAAACATTGATATTTTTTTTAGATAAATATAGTTATTTTTTTTTTGGAATAAACTGTGTTTTTTTCCTAGAAATGTTATTTCCATTCTCTATAACAGTAGGATGGAGTAAAAATTACATTACTTATTAGAGATT
>JAPDSC010068462.1:0-10236 GCA_026290005.1 Latrodectus geometricus
ATATATATATATATATATATATATCCATGGCTAGTTTTATATAAATATATAATATCGATACCTTTTATATAATTTTTGAAATAAGAGATTGATGCTAAAACTCTTTTATGATTTCAAATCAGTATTTAATAAACGTTCTTATCAATATTAGATTTTATTCAACTCAGGATTATTAAAATTTTTGATTAAAATACATTTCTCTCAAAAACGACTTACTATTAAATAAATATCAAAGAATGTTACATCTGAACAAGTATCAAATAAATTTTAGCATTCTTTAACTTTAAAGTTTTATAAAGTTGTGATGTTAATATTATGTAGATAAATACATTATTAATACATTTGATTTGGGTAAAATTATAGAAAATGCTTGCAATTTTTTAATTATATATTAATTATAATTAAGCATTAATTTTTCAAAATATTAAATCTAATGTTACATGTTACCACCATTTACATTTTACCTGGACAAAATGTTCAACTCATGGATGTATTCCCAGTTAAAATAGACTTTTCTAACAAATTATAAAGTGTTTTTACTATTCGTTTTTGCTCAAATAAAATTCAGGGTTTTTTATAAGCTAAAATTATATTTTCACTGGCTAAATTATATACAGGTAAACGAGATTAATTAAACTTTTCATTTTGGTAGCACAGTATGAAAGCAGAGCAAGCTACAAGACAATCATGTATGAACAACTCATGCAATCATTTACTTTGTTGTCCAGATTGCAAGTCCAGATTGTTGCATTTAATATTAAAGAATTGTATGATTAGTTGAACACTGAAAAGTTATCGATCCTATCTTCAGTTCAACACATATTGTGTTCAATTTCCCCCTCGATTAGAATGATAGTTACCGATTGGAATCTTTTTTAAACTATTGGTTATAAATGAGCAAGCTTTCGTAAGCAGAAAATGATTGTCAAGCGAAAAAATATAAAACCAAATATAATGTGCATAAATGCTTTTATTACAATTGTAAAAGTATTTCATAAATTATTGGTGTCACGTTATTATTTTTAAAAGCCATTTACTGTTTATTTATGATATATACAATATAAATCAAGCTAAAGTGTATTTTTGGGGCTTAATTATCATATTTGCTCTCATCAACCAACGAGCATCAAACGAGTTAATACTCATATCCATGTAAAATTGCGTAAAAATTGAATTTAACCCCATTAAATTGCATACAATAGACAGTTATATATATATATATATATATATAACTGTCTATTGTATGCAATTTAATGGGGTTAAATTCAATTTTTACGCAATTTTACATGGATATGAGTATTAACTCGTTTGATGCTCGTTGGTTGATGAGAGCAAATATGATAATTAAGCCCCAAAAATACACTTTAGCTTGATTTATATTGTATATATCATAAATAAACAGTAAATGGCTTTTAAAAATAATAACGTGACACCAATAATTTATGAAATACTTTTACAATTGTAATAAAAGCATTTATGCACATTATATTTGGTTTTATATTTTTTCGCTTGACAATCATTTTCTGCTTACGAAAGCTTGCTCATTTATAACCAATAGTTTAAAAAAGATTCCAATCGGTAACTATCATTCTAATCGAGGGGGAAATTGAACACAATATGTGTTGAACTGAAGATAGGATCGATAACTTTTCAGTGTTCAACTAATCATACAATTCTTTAATATTAAATGCAACAATCTGGACTTGCAATCTGGACAACAAAGTAAATGATTGCATGAGTTGTTCATACATGATTGTCTTGTAGCTTGCTCTGCTTTCATACTGTGCTACCAAAATGAAAAGTTTAATTAATCTCGTTTACCTGTATATAATTTAGCCAGTGAAAATATAATTTTAGCTTATAAAAAACCCTGAATTTTATTTGAGCAAAAACGAATAGTAAAAACACTTTATAATTTGTTAGAAAAGTCTATTTTAACTGGGAATACATCCATGAGTTGAACATTTTGTCCAGGTAAAATGTAAATGGTGGTAACATGTAACATTAGATTTAATATTTTGAAAAATTAATGCTTAATTATAATTAATATATAATTAAAAAATTGCAAGCATTTTCTATAATTTTACCCAAATCAAATGTATTAATAATGTATTTATCTACATAATATTAACATCACAACTTTATAAAACTTTAAAGTTAAAGAATGCTAAAATTTATTTGATACTTGTTCAGATGTAACATTCTTTGATATTTATTTAATAGTAAGTCGTTTTTGAGAGAAATGTATTTTAATCAAAAATTTTAATAATCCTGAGTTGAATAAAATCTAATATTGATAAGAACGTTTATTAAATACTGATTTGAAATCATAAAAGAGTTTTAGCATCAATCTCTTATTTCAAAAATTATATAAAAGGTATCGATATTATATATTTATATAAAACTAGCCATGGATATATATATATATATATATATGCAGTTTTTTGATGAATTGTTCAGTAAAATGTATTTTTTAATATAAAATCTATCTAGCAATAAAGCAATCTGTAACAAAGTTATTTTGTCTATTTATTAGCTAATCTGTTTCTAAAATTATATGGAATACGGAATGGATTGAAATTTATTATAGGATGTCAGGCTCTGGCTTATTTAATATAAAAGCTGTATTTCATTTCAAAATGTTGACTACTTTCACTTATAATTAATTCAAAACATAATACTAATTTGAATTCCCAGAAAATTATATTACTTTGTAATGTAACTAACTCGAACGAAATAAATTTACCTTTCTAATAACCTTTATGTTCTTAGAAAGAAAATTTTAATGCTGTTTTCTTTTTTCAAAATGTTCTATATGGTTAACTGATGGGAATAAAGAAAATGTTCACGGCATTACATACCTTCTTTTTTTTAAACTAATGCATAGTTTTTATGAAAAAATAAATACATTTACTTTTATGAGTTAAAAAATGTATATTTTTGTCTTTTGTGCGTCTTTTTCAAATCGCAATTTGCACCGTTTTCCGCTTGATATATTTCAGTGGAGCCTTTGAACCTCTAGTTAATGAATAATGTATTGTGATTTCATTTATTGCTATTTATTCATATATATTATGACTTCATCTCCTAAATCATTAATTGATTATGATTCTAAGTTATAACTGAAGATAACGAAAATCACTTAGATTGTCTATGGCATTTTTCAACTGTTTGCTATAGCCTGTTTATAATACCCTAAAAATATTTTTTGTTAAAAAAACTGTAGAATACCGATTCCGAAGAATTTTAATAGTCCATAATAGATTTCTCAAGAAATTTCAAAGGATGATGAAATAAAATTGTTGGCCACCAAAAGGAAAACACTAAGAAATCTATATCACGGCAAAATGTAATTGGTAGATAACATGATAATCAAAGGGTTGAAATAAATTATAGTTTTCTGTGATGAGTGAATGATAATAAAACCAATAGCAAATATAAACTTCATTGTTGGTTATCACCACTGCCAGATATAACAAAAGAGACTTGGGATTCATTTCTGGATTACAATAGTCAATGCGGCTTAAACATATTGCCAAGTTTGATCTGGTATAAACAAGTCTCTTAGAATTAAATACGATTTATCATTTCCAGGATTTTGCTCTCCATTGCTAAACAATGCGAAAATCTAAAACATACTTGAAAAATTTGAAATCTGATTTTATAATTTTCTTATGGAAATAAATAATTATTATTGGAGAAATTTGTATCATTAGTTTCCTTATTGAAAGGAAAATTAATATACATAATTAATATATATTGTTAATATATATATTAATATTGAAATTAAAACTTGAAGAGTTTTAATTTAATTCTTTCCTACAATACTAAAAAAGTAAAACTTCTTGAGAGAAAACCTTATTAATTTGTTAATTAAACTTTAAAAAAATTTTAAAATTTATACTTGTAATCAATTTTTATTGTAAAATAAATAATATTTTTTCAAGCACCTTATTCCACTTGATTTTATAATTTTTCCCTGTTACTTTTCCAATATAATGATAGTGCTTTTGGTTTTGACTCGAATGTCATATTGCATATTTTCTTATAAAATCTACCTGGCTTTGTATACAGAAATGTGTGCTTTGCACATAAATTTTACGTATGCATCTTCATTAGTAGCGATGTGATAAGGGACATTGCGCTTTTCTATTCTTCAAATTCGTATGTCGGTCTGCGTTATTAGGATTATCCAGTTTTCCCTATCTCTAATGACGGATCAAGGGAGTATGGATCATTACAAATTGCCCTACATTTGGTATTCATGCTACTATAATCCATTAATTTGATAATTCATACTATTTTTTTACTTATGACTTTTCTCATTATTAAATGATAGTGCTCACATTTTTTTATGCTTTCCGTCTGATAAATTCCTGTACCGTGCAAACATAGTTTTTTCACACAGACAATATCACACTCATTTAAAAAATATGTGTTAAGCGTTTTATGTATAGACCTTTATAAGTGCTTGAAGCTTTGCAGTTAAAATAAGAAAACAACAGATTCCCTTATATAAGAAGCAAAAGACAGATTCTCAATAAATCAAGCTTTAATTCTAAAATTAATATACAATATAATCTAAGTAATGTGTATTAATCTAAACGAGGGCATTAATTAATCATTGATATGTTTTTTTGTGTTTGTCTGGACCTTTTATTAAGTATGTGAGTATAAATTGATGTGTCCAATTTCTTTTAACGTAGTTTTTTTCATATGGAAACATGGAATTTAAAAATGTACCAAGTTTCATGTATTTTACTAAGTTATTGGAATTCGTTAATGGAATCATAAAAGAGTGTAAAGTTTCTTTTATAGATTGACAAATCTCAGCAAAGATGGTTGGTGATAACAAAAGAAATGATTGCTATTAAATGAATCCTAATACATTAATAGTGTTGAAAGTTAAAGGACAATTTAGGTTAATTATATATACACTATTTTTTCAGTTAGGTATATCTTTTTAATGTAACATTGTATTAAGTTGGGCTGTCTAATTTTTTCCTAAGTAATTTACACCCAGCTGTTCTTTGTCCTTAATGAATGCTATTTCATAGCAGAATTAACTTCACATGAATTCAATATTCACGTAAAACGGTTGAATATTAAGTTACCGGCATACATCTGTTAAAGACTTTGCAATGTAAAGCTCTAAAGGCCAATAAAATAAAGAACTTAAGATTAAAGTATTTAAATAAAAAATGTTGTTCTTGAATTAAGGAATAAATATTTTATATTGAAACACACATATACATTAGAAATATTCTCAAGGTAGTACAAGTAATCTTAATTCAAGAAATTAAAATTCATACTGAAATTAATATTCAGAATATTCTCTCAGAGGAGTCAAGGAGACTATCCAATTAATTTCATTCTTGTATGATATTTTCAACTTAGTGTTCCACAAGTAAATGTGGAACACTAAGTTAAAAATACTTAGGAAAAATACGAGATGGTTATTTTTAGATAATTTTTCTTCGAATAAATATAAAAGTTGTTCGTTACACATTATATTTATATTGAAACTTATGCAAGTATAAAAAATATTAACCCCTATTTAACACATAAATAGCAACAGAAAAGTTATTCATACTCTAGATGTAAGTTCTACATTATAAAAATAGTTGATTTAGTAGTCTTAGAAATGTAGAAAAACCGTTAATATAAACACAATATGTTGTGTTTCTTGAGTTATAATTAACTAGGCAGTTTCATACGTGATTAAATCATGATTGAATTTTTTTCGAAGTGTTTTATAACTGCCATCATATTCACGATAAATGTAAGCTTTCATAGGAGTTATCCTCATTTGATCTTAAAAAATTGTGATTCAAATTGTATGAACTGATCTATGTCTTCGTAATATAGATGCCTTAATTAGAGTTAACATTTCATTTTTGAATGTAGAAATCTCAACCAAGAAGGTTCTTCAAGAAATAAGACATAATTTTTTATCTGAACTTTAATATAATAAACAATATATATGGTAAACGATGCGTTTATATTAAAAGCGTATTAGTTACTTTTTAAAATTACTCAATATTCTGATCATTCTCAACATTTAAATGTTATATATAGTTATTTTTTAAAAAGTGCTTTTTCTCGTTTAGGTAACCGTTAGGTGCATACTATTATGTTTCATTGTCCAATTTTATTTCAAAAGCTTTGAACTTGCAGAGTAATTCTACATTATATTCACAGTCTCTTCAAAGATTTAAATTCTTATGAATCTGCTAATATTGTATATCATGGATTGCGTTATATCAGTGAGAAGACTTAGATGTAAATGATTATTGAAGTGAACACTTCCTCCGAACCAAAAGAGTTATATGAAGCTTAACAATTAAAGTCATAAAACTAAAAGAACACTTTTTAACACATTATAATTATATTCAAGTTATGATGAATGAATGATTTCATGCATAAGATACTACTGGCCATTAAAAATGTTACACCAAGAAGGCGACATGCTACAAATTGCATTTGAACGTTGTTGCCTGGAGAAAAGTTGTTGTGATGCCTCGTGTAAGAAGGACAAATGCGTACCAGCACGTTTCTAAATTTGATAAAGGTCGAATTGTAGCGTACCGGGATTGCGATTTATCTTATCGCAGATTTGCTGCTCGAGATCCAATGACTGTTAGCAGAATATGGAATCGATGGGTTCAGGACGGTAAAACGGAACGCCATGCGGAATCTCAACGGCCACCTATCACTAGCAGCCGAGAAGATAGGCATATTATCCGCATGGCCGTAATGGATCGTGCAACCACGTCACAAGCCGTGAGTCAAGAAACGTGTTTGTTTGGATGACAACAAGTGTCTGCACGAACAGTTCGACGATGTTTACAGCAGCATGGACTCTCAGCTCGGAGACCATGGCTGCGGCTTCCCTTGACGCTGCGTCATAGACAAGAGCGCCTTCAATGGTGTGATCAACGACGAACCTGGTCGCACGAAAGGCGAGACGTCATCTTTTCAGATGAATCTAGGTTCTTTGTACAGCATCATGATGGTCGCATCCGTGTTTGGCGGCATCGTGGTGAACGCACACTGGCAGCGTGCATTCGTCATCGTCATACTGGCCCATCACCTGGCATGATGGTATGAGGCCCATCACCTGGCGTGATGGTACCATTGGATACACGTCTCGGTCACCTCTTGTTCGCATTGACGGTGCTTTGAACAGTGCACGTTAAATTTCTTGTGTGTTACGACCCGTGGCTCTACCCTTTATTCGAGAACTGAGAAACCCTACGTTTTAGCAGGATAATGCCCGACCGCATGTTGCCAGTAGTTTACGGACCTTCCTTGATACGGAACATGCTCGGCTGTTGCCCTGGCCAGCACGTTCTCGAGATCTTTCACCAATAGAAAACGCCTGGTCAATGGTTACCGAGCGACTGGCTCGTCAACAAACGGCAGTCACTACGGTTGATGAACTGTGGCATCGTGTTGAAGCTGCATGGGCATCTGTACCTGTACATGTAATCCAATCTCTGTTTAACTCAATGCCCAGGCGTATAACTGCTGTTATTACTGCCAGAGATGGTTGTTCTGGGTACTGATTTCTCAGGATCTATCCAGCCAAATTTTTTGAAAATTTAATCACTTGTTATTTCTAGTATAAATTATTTGTCCAATAAATATCATTTTGTTATCTGCATTCGCTCCTGGTGTAGCAATTTTAATGCCCAGTAGTATATTATAATTTCTAATTTTTTTGGAAGCAGTTTCATTTCCTTCAGCTAGGAAAACACCCACCACGAAAGCTACATTCGGATAAAGTTATCATTTATATTTGTTGGAATATTCATCAAGTTTTCTTAATTTAAGTCTGTAATTATGTAACAAACACATAACTTCTTTTTAATGTTACGAGTTTCAACTATGTTTCAAACAACAGATTTCTCATGAATCAAGGTGTAAATATTTTAATTACATTTTATGACCTTAATATTCTTAAGGATGCAAGTTAAGCTAGAAGATCAATAGAATATGCGCTGTGTTTGGAGCTACGCTCCCCATTTTAAATTTATTAATTACATAATATGATTCAATTGTTCTTAAATTCTTTCCTCATGTTACGTTTATAAAAGAACTACCTTTCTACAAAATTACCTTTATTGGCATCTATATAGGATCCAAATATAAGATTTTCTAAGTATAAGTTCAATTTACTTTAAATCTCATTTAAACAACTTCATTTGTAATAAAGATGTCCAAGGGAAAAAAATGTTGTTTTTATGCAAATGTTTAAACTATAGTATGTTAAAATTCCAAATCTGAGCCTTTTATGTTAAATTAATACTTAATTTAGGTTTAAAATTGTAAAGGATTCTAGATGAATTCATTAATTATATTTGCGTCAATATTCGAGAGATAGTCTCAATTTAGAAATTTTTCACGTCCTTATGTTTATTAGTAGCCAATTTATGGAATTGCTTTCGAGTTTCAAAATATATATCAGTGTCAAAAGCTACATTTTACAGCACCTGCTTTTTGTTGTTTTATAAGGTGTTTAAAATTTATCCTTATTAGCAGTCACTGATTGACAACGAGTTATACATTTCGCAAGTGCATCCTCTCCATCCATCTTAGTTGTTTTCAAGTTAAAAATGATAAATTTATTATTTTTATCCCTTGCAGCAGGTGAATAATTCACTTTTCTTGTGACAAAATCTTTCCAAAGCCAATTTAAGAAGTAGATTCGAGTTAAGTAAAATTTGGATTTTAAATGTTGTTAAATCGTTATAACCAGCTTTTTGCAGTACTTTCTTTTTTGATAATTTTCAGTACAAGGGAAGCGCGAAACACTGCTATCTCCACACACGTTTAAGAAATTTATGCACTAATATTTATTAACAACTAAAAATAATTACAAAAATTTAAACTTTCTCTTTTGAAAACTCAAGTACTAAAAAACTATGCTATTCAAGCAATAATTTCTCAAATTTTTATAGTTGTAGCAGTTGAAGCAATAATTGTAGTGATTCAAATAAAAAATAAATAATCATATAAAAATGTTGAATTTACGTTGTTCTGGTATATTAGTTTTATGTTGCATAATCTATATATATATAAATGAATGTATGTCTGTCTGTGTGTACTCAATAGATTCAAAAACTATGTATCCAATCGACGTGAAAATTTGGGAAATAATTAGGTATATCCCAAGGAAGGTTTTTGGAAATTTATTTTAAAATCAGAGTTGGGGTTCCCGAACAAATATCCCAAAAATATCAAAATAACGTTCAATTAGTAATATTTGTTAAAAGTGCGACAATGATAAATTGAAAAATTAAATTTTTACCCATGAAATTTACTGATAGAATTTACTTTTATAAAGCAAATTAAACTGCAAGAAATAACATTCCCATATAATAACAGTTGCAATAAAAATAAAAATATAAATAATTAGGTGAGTAAAATGTTGAATCGTTATATTAATATTTTTCCAATTTTTGTTTGAATAAAAAATTTTTGAATTCTGCCATTTGGAAAAATGACATCGTTCAGAGCAACGAATATCGTTAGCGCAAATTATATGCCAACATTTGAAGTACAAGGGCAAATTTATCACCATACAGAATATCACCACTATCCTTGCCAAATGCTAATGACAAATATTTTCAGATACATTTTATGGGAAATACTGACGAATAAATCAACAGATAGTGTCAACTGAATATGAGTACTAAATGAGAGATCGTCACTGAATTACATAATTTCTTTAAACAGCGTAATGAATTAATTAAATTATTTAAAACCTCCACTGAGCAAATGTCATCTGACAATTACAAACAAATAATAAAGGCAGATTAAACAGCTATTGGTAAACATTAAAGACAACTTAATACACCAACAATTGATGAAGTGGTAATTGTCATAGTTGGTGATGAATTTAATGTTCGCGATATAATTCTTCACGGTAGAAATGGTGATGTCCAGCAAGTGTCAAAAGCACATCGTTCATATGAGATACATTGCAATATCACGTTCTGTTTGGTAAGGAGAGGATGTATATCATTTTAATATTAATATGGGAAATCCTACAACTAATGTGGACATTAACAAAAAGGTCAATGCTATGAATTATCATGCCTATCGAACGATTATTTGTGAGAATGCAGATAGTCCTGTAATGAAATGTAGACAATTATCTCGTCAATATGTTGTTGACATGTATGCAAAAATAGAAAGTGAAAAATAGAATGAACTCCTTAGCATACAACT
>JAPDSC010068463.1:0-13069 GCA_026290005.1 Latrodectus geometricus
AGTGGGTTCAATTTCTGTGTCATCATTTGTATTGATTGGTATTGCGACTCTTTTGATTACATATAAAGATTACTTCAAAGAATTACCTCTGAGATTGCCCTGTATAGGCTTGTTGTGCAATTTTAACTAAAAATTAATACATAAATTACAATTGTTTCCATTGCTGATACACAATTAACTAAATAATTTATAAAATTGCATCTCATAATTTTACAAGCAAACATTATTTATCTTCGCTATCACTCTGAAAAATGCAGTGGAACAAAAAATGTGTCACAATTTAATATTTTGTGTCAAGTTTGATACACTCGGTTTTGTGTTTTCGCTGATTTTATCTTACATGGAGAGGGAACTCCTGGAAAACATTTCTGAATAAAAAGAGAAATTGTTTCACATATTAATTCTTGATGGAAAATGAATTATATATTTTCATTATTACATAGTAACTTTTGTTAAAATATATTCATAAGGAATATTATAACATGATATATTAATATTTATAGATTTTTACATAGAACGAAACGATAAGAACATAAAATTTCTTATATACTTTAAAATTAAAATGTTTTAATTTTATAGTTAAAAGTTATTTAATTTTAGAAATTAAGCTTACAAATTATTAATTATCAATTTGAATTCGCTTTCGGAACTGTGGTAGATTTGAAATCTAAATTTTATCAAATGTCATAAAGTTTTCGCAAAGTTATTTTACGAGTTTCTAAACTTATTCCAATAGAATGCATCGATGACAATTATAATCTAATATGCAGCTACATAAATGTAGCTATCATGATACAAAACATTTTCTTAAGTTACTCTGTAACGCACCTAAATTTGAAGAGGGCATGAAGTTTTATTAAAGAGTCTGGAGTAAAATAAGGTTTTAAAATAAATGCATATTTGTGTATTTTATTTAGCTTTAAAATTGTTTTAAAATTACAATATCATACATTTTATGAAGTATTAGAAAAACTATCTACGCAAATTAATTTGTGAATGATTATTCCTCATCACAAACACACTTTTAACGCATTACAGAAAAGAGAATAATTTATTACTTTAAAAATTTGATTATGTTAACATCAAATTGGTAAAGTACAGCGAGCACAATGTTCTAATTTTTAAGTCACGAAGCTGGTACCTAAATCTTCGGCCCTCGTAGTAACAGTACCTGGGTTCAATTCGTATGTTAAACTTGAATGTTTTTAGAGTTTTTAGGTAGATTTTAGAAAGATAGTTCCCCTTGAAATAAATTTCATGAATAGAAAATAACTATGAAACAATAAACAAACTAAAGATAATAAGTAATTATAAAGGAGAATAAAATATAATTTGAGAAACATAACTCTAATCAAGAAAAATTTCATCCTGATTGATTTTAATTCAAGCCTAATAGATGCAACAATCAAATCAATATTCCATACTGGTAAAAGGCAATTAGTTAAAGAGAGATTTAAAAATTTTCCTTTTTTAAAAAAATAAGAATTTTTTAAAATTTAATAAAATTAAATTCTTAAGCTAATTTTATGTGTTAATAAGTAATAAAAATGATTTTAATTAAGTTCTTAAAGCAATATTGATCGTTAAAAAAAGATTATAATTAAATTTTCTAAGCAATCACTTTTTGCATAGAATGTTATGTAAGTATTTTGTATGAATGTTATAAAAACTGAGTTTGTTTGTGCAGGGTGACAATAATATTTCAATATGTCGACATTGATGACAAAAATATTTAAATATTGACACTGATTTAATTTTACCAGAAAACTTAAACTGAAATTCCCTCTAGATAATACTAAATATATTTATAAATTTATAAAAATAAAAATTACTTCCGATCTTCATGAAATATTGATAATTAATGGTAATAACCAGCGGCAACTAATGAGTTGTTTTGGAAAATCAGGTTTTCATTTTATAAATATTTCCATAAATTCCGACTGATTTGTTTTAGATTTTTTAAATAGTCTATCTGTATACAAAATGAGTTTTTAAGTGAAAAAAAAACAAACAAAATATTATATTTCTGCATTAAGATCAAATATTTTGATTAAAAATAATTTATAAATAAACCCTAAAAAGGTTTATAAATGTTCAAAGAAAACTAAATATTTTGTGAAACAAAGTATTACAATTACATTACATAATGTAACACGAAAAATATGCAAATATTATAAATTTGAAAAATATACATAGTTATCTATTCCTTTTCGAATGAAAAATATTATTAAATTTCAAAAATTGAATTTTTTTGGAAATTTACATATAAATCGACATTTATATTCCTGACAACTCCTGTTTTGCATCATTTAATATTTTTTACGATAGAGTATTTTCCACGTTCGAAGCGTACGGAAATAAGTCAGCAAAATTGCAAAATCTGATCTTGCTCGTACCTCTTATCGCACAAAACTTCCATTTTCCCAGCAGTGCGACTGCCTTGTAGTGTGAGGTGCGCGATAAAACTCTTGGAAAATGTTGGAATCGTTTGGGATCATATAGGGAGCGCTGCGATCGGAGGCCCAAGATAAGCGCCAACTCTGGCTCGGCAGTTGACGTTGTTCACGGCACGGCGTGACTAAGGAAATAGAGCTTTATCTTCCTCTGTTTGTAGGAAAAGTGTGATTCCAGGCCGAAGGCACTTTCACCAATCCTGTGCAGTTTCTTTACTTTTCCAGGATTTTTACCGGAGAAGTGCGCTCCGTCTGGTAAAATAAAAACTATCTGAAAGTTTTTGTTTTCAAAGTTTTTCTCCACTTCGCTAAAATGGGAAAAGGTAAGGTATTTCAATTGTCATTAAATTTTTTATTGTTGTGGTGTTACCATTATTAAAATTGTTTATAATATGTTACGACTTGTTATACATAATTTAAAGTGTATTTTTAAAGACATTTTCTGAAATAGTATTTCCGTATATATTGTTTATTTATATGAAAAAATTATGTGATGAGAGCTAATTTAAATTGCTTGGTAAGTTTTAAAATGAACTGTTTGCGTTAGTTTTCATGTGTTATAAAATGAATGTTAAGTTTAATAAACAATGGAATAGTTTAATATATTTTGAGTAAATAAAATAAAGGAAAAATTAAAGGACTTATATATTTGGTTGCAAAATTAGATAAATATACGCTAGCCAATATTCGAAGAATAGTTTGCTTGTAAATTTACTCATATAAATTTCTAGTTGTGTAAATATATATTTAAGAATTTAACTATCATACTTCGTATAATTATTTCAAAGTAAAATTTAAGATATTGTTTAAAATTGTATTTTCTGCAATTTCATTATTTTTGACACATTAATTAGTATATGAAACTGAAATATACTGCTTTTCCACCTGTATAATTTCATTGATTTATAATAAAAATTTTGGTGTCTGTGAATTACAGGGTAATAAAATATTTTGTTTAATATAAAAATAGAGTTTTATTTACTCTGACACTATCCTTCTTAAAGTAGGGGTCATAGTATTTAAATGAACTTATCAAAGATGTTTATAATATGCAATATGAGCTTAAATACTGAAATATACATAAAAATATGGTATTAGAAGAAAAGGCCATCAATTTTTCTTTTTATTTATTTGATTTCACTATGAGATATATTTAATACGTTTTTATACGGTCCGTTATTCTTTATAGTACATTTATTGTTTCTGCTTAATGTAAGTTATAACTTAAAGGAAAATATATTTATCAATTATTTATTTAAAAATTAGAATGTATAAATTTCTGACTCGCATTTGAATATTATTTCTTGGGTATTATGTGATATTCTGAAATGGTTGAATATTGATAAATTGAATATGGGTTAAATGATTTAAAATTTCATCTAAAATTTGTCTTTTTTCATCACATTGAGAATCATTTACTTGATTATGAAAAAATATTAATTCTTCAATATAGGACATGTAGTAATAAAGTTAAAAATAAATTTAATATATATATATATATATATATATATATATATATATATATATACATATGTGTATTTTTATGCATTATGTGTGTGTATTATGCGTTTGCTGTGTAGCCTAAAGCTCAAAATATGTATGTTTGCAAATAGAAATTATAAATTACACAATTTTGTTTCAACATTTTAACAAACTTAATAATGCTTATTAAATTGATTATAATTTGCAATTGATTGAAAATATAAGTAGATCAAACTTATAAAATTTGAACTTATTAATGAATTTAACATTTATAGATGCTAGATTGAGTCAAAGTGTATTTAAAGGAATAAAAAACATTTTAAAAACAGATGTATGAGAACAATTTCTATTTTCCTAGAATTGAAATTTTTTTAACATTCGTTTAATAAACACAAATGAAAATAAAACATGTTTTGAAATATAAATTATAATTAAATTTTAATTCAATCATTCAATATTGTGAACACTTGTATGCTAATCTTTAAATTCACATGCTAATTAATGTTTATATACGCTGATTTGATAAAATGCATGAAAAGTTTCATGCTTAACATATGTAATAAAACACTTTTATGCTAATCTTTAAATTCACATGCTAATTAATGTTTATATACTCTGATTTGATAAAATGCGGGAAATTTTTCAATTTATAGATGATGTAACTGTAATTAATCAAAATAAAATTTCTGAGAATTGTATCTTTATAATAATAAAATGAGATTAAAAATACATAAATTCGGTACAATTTTTTTTATATCGAATACTTAGAAATTCAAAAGTTTTACAGAATGTAATTTAAAGTATTATCTTTCCTGATCTGAAAATTCTTTTTAAATGATGACAGTTATTCAAATTTTCATTAATATTGTAATTAAAATAATTTAAAGGGAAAACCAAAGAAATTTAATGCGTAAAATTAAAAAAAAACTGACAAAAATTTTTCTGTAAAATTTTATTCAATAATTCCTGTGAAATGCACATAAAGTAACTAATTTTTAATAATGAATTTAATAACAGTTTTAAATTTTTCTATCTGAATAAAAAGAACTTATAAATTATAAAAACAGACTTCCTTAAGTCTGTATATTTATCATAATCAATTTGTAAGAAAGTTAGACAATATTTCGCTATTAAAATATAAAATACACAGATAAAAATACTAAAAAGGACATAAAATTTATGAATTATTTTTTGCAATAAATTCTTTCTGGCATAATCCGTGGAAGAAATATATGCAAATGAATGCATAAAATAATAGAAGATTACGGAATACATATCAAGGAAATTTTTCTTATGAATATTTTAAAAATAATGAAAGTGTCTCTGAAATATATTTCATTGGCTGAAAATAAGAAATTTAATCCAATATTTTATTTTAATAAAAGGAATGGAAATAATACTGGAAAAATAATAGTTAACAATGTAAATTAAAGAAAAGGGTATATCCTAATGTTTCCAAATGTATGTCAACTAAAAATAATCAAAACTGACGTTTTTATGACACGTAATTATGAAAGATTCGTTTTTATTCTAAAAAACTACTAATGGTTAGATTCCGGAATTAAAAAAATGTTGAGAAAAGAGAAAAAAATGCAAAAGTAATTAAAAATACATCTATTAAGAATAATGAGCTTAAAGCTTAAATGTTTCATTGTTTTTATTAAGGGAAAATTTTATTTTAACACATCATTAATATATATATATATATATATATTTATATAATTGTATAAATAATTTTTGTCTTGATATGAATATTACTTTATATTTGAACTCATTGGCCAAATATAATATTTTTACTTCTTTTGATTCTTCTTAAATTTTGAATTCTGTCTTTATAATTTAATTGGCATCAGTTTTGAATTTTAAGTTACTTTGTAATTTGTTTATTTATGCAGCGTTCTATGAACATGAACCATAATTTATAAATTGAAAGGTATACGTGGAATTTAGTGTTCCTTAAATAAGTGACTTATTTAAAAGTTTTAAATTCTCCCAAGTCAATTTCTATTTCCCCAAGTACTTTTAGTTCAGGGTGACTTTCAAATAAAGACTTATTCAATTGAATGCTTTATTTATCAAAAAAAAAAAAAAAAAAAAAAACTGTTAAAAATTTAATCAAAAAAAATTTTATCACAATATGTTTTTTGTTTGTTTTTAAAATTATTTTTTTATATATTTTTTTATTTCTAATGGCGGGTACCCTTGAGCAAGTAAGTAACATTAGCCCACTTGCAGCAACAAGGCCGCAAACTTATTTTATCGTTACCCGGTTGGCACTTGTGAACCAAGTCCCGAAGGTACGAGTAGCATCGCCCAGGCCACACCACCACAAACCCGTTTATAGGGTGGGCCACATTCATCCATCATCTGAGGAAAGGAGAGGAAACACTGAGAGAGAGAAAGAGAAAGTACATCCCTGCCCGAGCCGAGATTCGAACCCAGGTCCTCCCCATCCGTAGTCAGTTACTTATCACAATATGTAACCAAAGATATCGTTATCTGATGTAATGTATTATAGAGATGAATAGCTCAATATCATTATGAAGCTTCTTGAAAACTCTGTTATTACTTTATAAGAATATACTTTTAATGAATTTTGTCCTCCCTCTGTTTAACCGAATGAAACATTTTTAAAATCTTTAAGCACTCACATTGATATATGCATCTATGCAAATCCAAAATAAATAGTCAATCTTCCATTGTTCGATTGTAGCCGAAAAAGATATCGCTTTTGAGATTAAAATATAGCGTGTTTGACCTTGATGTAACTGAAGACTGTCAGACTAGTTGAAGTGTTCTGCACATTATTTTATATCGATATTACATTGTCTGAAAATTGGCAAGAAAGATATCGAATTAAATTTTGAAAGTTATTAAAGAAGAATTAAGTTTTGAAATCCGGTGGTTAGCGCTTTGAGCTCTCAAAGTACCGGCTCTATCGTCCGGCTGGGCAGGGGGGACAAAGTCGTTTATCCGTTTAGTTGGTCAATGAAAAGTTGCTAGTATACTAGGGAAGTAAGCACTGGGGGTTTACCTCCTACCGGGTTGAGTTGACCTCTTAACCGGGGCATAAGATACGCATCGCAGGCCCAATTGATAAGGAAACAGATATGGGAGCCTTGGACACCCGATAGGCTGTTCTGCAACTAAGATTTTTTTTTTAAAGTTTTTTATAAGTTTTACATGGGAATAAAATAATAACAAATTCAGCAGTTATTTGATATTGTAATTTAGACTCTTATATATGTGCAGTACAAATTCGAAAAATCAAAAAATATATTCTCTCTTGTTAAAAATTAAAGGTGATTTTTATGATTTATTTATTAATCTTAAAATTATGTGTTAGAAAAAATATTCAATACTTATATAAACGTGTAATCATGAATAATACTTATAGGAATCGGTGGGTAAAAGCTCTCGGTGGTTACAGAATAGAATAAAAGTTCCTCCCTTTTGATATAAACATAGACTGTCCACTCTGTTTTAACACTGGAAATAAGACAGTTTATAAGGTCTTATAATAATTGATCCATCTCGTTTTACAAGGCTGTTTTCAAATTCTGAATGGCTGTGAGAAAGCTTTCATGAACGAATGAAGTCTTCTGTAGAATATCCCAGACATATTTGTGGTAGTGAATTTTGAGATTTATGTATACAAATATTCAAGCAAATAGCTTCATTTTCAAGAAAAGATTGACCCCTTGAGTTTTATGTCGTGATTTTAATGTATTAATATAAAATCAAGACCAATTGCATTCATGACAAAGCAAATCTAAAGCTCAAACATTTTATCGCTATATCTCACATCAATAATCCCAGTGCTTCTTTCAAAGACTCGGAGGATTGTAAGATAATCCATCATGCCTGTCAAGGCCATGAAGCTTTTACTACCACAATAACTGCGTAGAAGTCACAGAGATCTAAGTGACTATAAAGTGCATGTAGCATCTCGTTGATAATGTAAAAAGAGTGATCTGCTTTTGTATTGTACCTTTTTGAGGACATAGCACAGGTACTGGGGTTCATATTGAAATCTCTACTGATCTGAATTTGTGGCTGTCCTGCTTTTACTCACTTAATAATTTACCCCATACATCCATCATCTTAAGGTTTTCCTTGTTTTTAAAACATTTTCTAAGCAAATGTTTTGAAAAAATTGTAATTATTCGAAACATTATATAAATATATTTTTCAAAATTTTAAAACCAAATTACAGAAATTGCATGTTAAGTAACTAAATAAAGCATTTATATTATAAGTGTGTATGGAATTAAAATTTAAAAAAAATTAAAAACAAAACATGTGTTATAAGCTGGAATCCCTATGAAATCAGTTTATAAATAAATTAAAATCTAATAAACCCACAAGAATTCAAGCGGAGTTAAACGCTGAAATTCCAGCAAACCATTTATAGTCTGAAAATTGTATATCGAATAACCAACAAACGTGAAATTATGCACAACCTCACATAAAATGTTGAACGAAACGTGATTCGAAACTTCAATATTATATACTGTTAAGGTTATGGATGTAAAAAGAAAATCTTATAAGTTTCCGATTATAAGTTATCCACTATGCGACGACATTTTATTGATGTTAAGGGTGCATAAAAGTCATATAAGCATTTTACAGAAACTGACTTATAATGTTTAATTCATGAATAAAAATACTTTCGTTACTTTTGGGCAGTCTGCGTAAATGTAAAAGAAATACAATTTAAAATAATTTATTCACAAAGACCGTGAAGGAACAGGAATAGCTTTTCCAAGGAAACCAGAAATTGGAAATTATAATTCCATAAAAATAGAGATGAATGGATTTATTTCCAACTGTAAATATTAATATTGTTAAATATCCCTAATCTGTTTTCTAATTTTATATTTCTTAATTTTATAATTGTATTATATTTAATTTCTTGAATTTTGTATTTAAATGATTCAATTACAATAGCAGTCGTTTACACTGTCTAGTGGTCAGCGTGGTTGACTGCGGATAGGGAGGTCTGGGTTCGAATCCGGTTTGGGCATGGATGTACTTTTTCTTTTTCATGTATTTTTCATTTCCTTGTATGAATGGAGTATGAATGGTTGCCTACCCTATAAATGGGTACCTATGGGATATATGTACTGAGGAAGTCGAACTCCACCCCCAATTGCGATTCACTTGAAAAAGTGAAGCAGCACACCCATATTGCCAGTCTGGCTGGCACTCGAAAAAAAATTACAATAATAAATTTATATTACTATTATTTTTTTTATTAAATGCATTTCCGTTTTTTCGCAAGATTTTAAGATTTTTTACATTTTCACTCTGCAATATTCAAAATGTAGCCTGAGTAGAATTCCTTAAATATTTTATTATTCTTATTTTAAACATTTGCAGCTTCAGTGTTACTTTTTTTCTAGATTGAAAGACACAAAATGTCACTCTTAAATAGCACAATTAACATTTGTAACCTTTTAATTTAGAACAGAAGTATTTGTTAATTTTTAAAGCGTGGAAAATGCTAAAAAAAAGTATATCTATTCAGCACACATTTCCCTCCAAATTAGTTCGAATAAATAACTAATTTGTATTCAAAGGAAATACACAAGTTCATTTCGAAAGTTCACTTCGAAATCACTTAATGACTATTAAAAAGCTCAAAAGAATAAGAACTTAATTGAAATCAGAATTTAATTATATTTTTTTCAAAACAGGACTTTTTACTATATTTATCGTTGTGTTTTTACTTTGGCTATTTTATTTGTCTTAATGAACGAATAAATATCAAACAGAGGATATTCTTGAATTTTGATAAGCAAAGTTCTCCTATGGCAGTAAATAAATGTACTTGATTTTACCTAAGAACATAAAATGTTTTTATGCGTACAAATAATATAAAAAGGCCGTAAAATTATTTAAAAATTTATATAATAAATGTTAAATATCTTGCAAATGTTGCAATTTGAAGATAAATATATTAACAAGCAAGTTTTTTATATTCCTTTTCAATGAGACATCTATCTCAAAATATTAAATTAACAAATCCAAAGTCAGTGCAAAATCAATTTAATTAATCATTAAGTCAAGTTAAATTAAAATGTCACCAAACTGACAATATAAAAGGATTTAATAGAGAGAGTATTTATTTAGAGTTTCATGGGATTCATTTCTAGTTTCCTTGTATGACGCTTTTTCGCATTACTTTGCTTGAATGTAAAACTGGCAAGAACTTAAATTTTCAGTGACCGATTTGGCATTAATACCAGTTTTCCTGTACATTTATATTTTGAGGAAGATAACATAAGTAAAAAATTCTGTTTCTTTTACGCTTCGGATTAATAATCATTTGACATGAAAATTCATAAACAAAAGTAGAAAAATGTACGTTTATTATAAGCTACACAATATTTTATCATTCCCATATTTCATTGAATGTACAGTTTTCCTAATATTTTCTTTCATAAGCCCTCCAATTCTTCAATCCCACATGCGATGCTTTTTATGAATAATAAATTTTTTCATATTTCGTTACGCATTAACTTTCTCTTAAACTATTAAATGGAAAAGAAATTGAAGTGAGCAAATATGAATCTGATAAGAAAAGCAGTCATAATCAAAAACAAAATATTTCTCCCTTGGTGACACGAGAATGAAAGAAAATTTAATACCGATAGGAAGAAAAAGCTTTTAGAAAGATTTGACTTCAACTTTTCTTAAGATTATTCTTTTGAAAAAAAGAGTAAGCGGATTTTGCATTTAACACCACATAATACATCAAGTTATAATATTTTAAAAGCGTGCTTTAAAATTCTAGTTCTGAAAACTTTTGGTATCTATTTTTGACCTTAGAGAAATATTTAATGTATATATATAACAATGGATGTCAGTTCAAAATAGTCTTATAAAGATGATATATGGTCCCCTAGAGGTTATAACAAGTTCCTGAAGCGCAAAGAAGTTAGTTTTGCCCAAACATATTGTTGTTTCAAGTTATATGTTTAATTCTATATCATTATTCGTTTGGTTGCTTTATTTTGTGTTAAATAATTATGAATTATTGATTTTTAAACTAATGAACTATCTAATTTGTGTATTAAACATTTTTATCAAAACAACTGTCTTGCACGTCCTTTTATTACATCTGCAAAATATATTGTTTTTATTAAAATTTCAAAAATTTATGGTATTTAAAAATATTCGGAGAACAGTATGGATAACATTGTAATAACAGTAATACTAATTGCTATGAGTATATCCTTGATTTGAATCTTAATCAAAAATATGGGACAGGATACATCTCATTATATGGTAAGGAGTAATTAAAGATTGTGAAGAAACAGACGGAATATTGTTAATGAATTGATGATATTTTAGTTTGCAGAATAAAGAAAATAAAGTGTTGTTTTCGTAGTAATGTACTTGTTAACTCATTATGTTTAAAAAGAAAATTGGAAAAAACTGGTGTCATATTAAAGAAATAATTTTTTGATGCTAGATTTTTAACTCTGTAAAAAATAAGGAATGATATTTAGATATATTACAATGTAAATTATAGAAAAATTATTTTATATAAAAAGTCCTTACAAATCTTTTTGTTTCTTATTTTTAAAAGAACATAGAAGTTATTCAGGATAGTTTGACATGCACAGAAAGTGAATAGAAATGAAAATATACGATAACATTTCGCTCAAAGATATGTAATTTATAATATTACTAATTTCTTTTCTCAACACGAATTTTCTATTTTTGAAGCAAATATTTAAATTTACGTCCAGTTGAATTTTAAAATATGGTTCTCTTTTCTCAAAAACGAGGAAAATGCTATTTATTTAATGAATGAATAAATTAGAGAAAAATAATTTTATAATTTTGTAATGTTTCTAAAATTTTACTAATTCCATTTCATATCGAAATAAATATAAATTTACAATGAAATATTTTGTTCTTCATTTGTTTTTCGATGACCTCACGTACTCTTTAAATAAAACCATGCAATTTAAATATTTAATTTTTTGAGAAAAGATTGAGGTATCACTTATTCTGATAGTATAATAAAGTTATAGTTTTAATGCTGCAGGATTTTATATCTTTAATAAAATATCATGGTAAAAGTTAATGCAGCAGTACAAAATTTAGTATTTGGACTTTTTTAATGTATTGAAGGAAAAAGAGCATGCTTATCAAACTAATGCTTCCGTCGACTAAAAGGTAATAATTGTTATGTTATTGCATGATCATATATAAAATTGAGAAGCACATTTTTATTTTACAAATTTTGAGTTTATGAACTAGAAAGTATAGCTTGTTTGCAGAAGAGGCACATAAACCATATTTTATTATGTGAGTTAATATGATGACGATACATCATATACAAAATTGCTTGTGTAAATTTAAAAGTTTAATAATGAACGGTTCCAGGTGACTATTTAGACTGTCAATAGCATGTTTGATGTCATCCTATTGCCGTGTCATCAAAAATATTTTTACAAGCATTGGTAATAAAGGAAATTGAGACAGAACTGAATCAGGTAATAAGATGAGCTTGAGGAAATTTCTCACTGAGACAGTAATTTGCGGTACATTTCACTTGTGTGGACGAAATTATCTAACGTATCATTGTTCTCCAGGGCAGTTAGTTTAGAGTTTTACTGCAAATTCATTTTATTTTTTGCAAACTAATGCAGCTTCTGAACTCAATTTTAACCCTTTTAAACCAATCCTATAATTATTAATATGATAATTTTCATTATATTTCCATCATAGAAATGCGTTTCTTGCAAAACTAATCTACACTATATAAATACACATATATTTAATAAATATTCTTCAATAAAATAAATAAGGTTACTTTATTATTGCTGTCCATTTCAACTATATGAATATTTTGAAGAATGTAATTTTATATAGAAAGCAATATTAATTTATTAGCATTTAACCCTTAATTTGGTATTAAAGCATTTAAGAAAATGATAAAGTTCTCCGTTTAATCATTGCTTAATAATTTATAAATAAGTTAAGATTTTGCATACCAGCAAAAAAAGTAGTAAGCAATAAAATATTTGTAAACTATTTCTTGAAATTTGAGGGTTCATTAAAATATGTTAATGAGAGTTCTGAATTTTTCTTACTGTAAAAATATTACTTTAAGT
>JAPDSC010068466.1:0-25388 GCA_026290005.1 Latrodectus geometricus
TGAAGGGTCACAATACAAAGTATCGAACATAACGGACAAAGGAAGTCAGTGCAAAATTATTAATGACACAGAATAGTATTGGAGTAATTAAAACTAGTTTAAATATACATTACCTATTTATAAGTCTTACTGTTAAATATAAACTACAATAATTTTTATTCCAATCGTATACTTAAATTATATCGCTTTCGGTTAAAAAAAATTGCGGTTAAGCCTTCTCTGATAAGTTTTAAACAATACAAATATATTTAAATATATTGAGGTTTCAAAAATATCAAAGATTCCAGTGTCTTTGTTTCTATATACTTGCAATAAACCTTGATGGAAATCTTGTATAATTCATAATATGAAAGGAAGTGCATTCTATCCTATGCCAAGATTCGAATTTATGTGCTAGAAATTGTAATATAACTTGCAATAGTTGCTTATAGTTCTTAATTTCTTGTAGCAAACCAATATTTAACTTAAACTAGAATTTAAAATTTATATTCCATTCATGGAGTTGATAAAAATGTGTTGCTAAAAGAAATTTTTGTTTTGGATTTAAACATTTTTAAATTAAGTGTTATGTAATCTTAGTGCTACATAATTATTTTATTAATAATTAAAATTTCATAATTCTATATTTTGTCAATTAAAGAATTTAATAAACTTTTATCAAAGTATATCAATTTAACATTTTCTATACATCAAGTTGCTCTTGTATTTCTGATATTTATTTGAATCCAAATCAATTATTTCAAGTTCATTAATATGCGAGATGAACTTTTGTACATTAAACCATGTTTTCAATCTGTATATTAATGCAAATTTATTGCTCTCTATATGATTAAAATTATTTAACATTCGAAAGAACTTTTTAGAGTTTTAAGTTTTTCATTCCTAATAATGTGTATAAGTATAAAATAAATCTAAGTTTTAATTCTAATTATATATATTTATGAAGATTAAATTTTTTACATATTATTATGTTAGTGTTTGTATTTTAATCTGTATAATAAAGTCAGAAGTTTTTCAAATTAATGATACAAAATTTCTAATTACCAGTGTCTGGAAGTCAATTGTTGAATAGGATTCTGTTGTCTAGTTGAAGTTAATTCAAGTGTAAATTAAGTAATCTAGCAGCTAAATGGACAGTACTGGGTATCTGTTCAATAGCTCATTAATTTTCAAGATGTTTCTGATGTTTTTTAGAATTAATCTTGAATTTGTCAAATTAATCCTTTTTTTTTAATAGTTTACTATAAAACATTAAAAGTTTAATTTTTGTTTTTATTCATGTATACATAAATATATATAAACTTGTCAATTTTAATAGCATTATAAATTATTGAATGGTTCTTTTTTTTATTAGCAAAAAATTGTAGAAGTAAAATTCTTAAGTTTCATTTCATGTGTAATGATTGATATGACAAATATTTTAATTTTTTCTTTTACTCTAACCATTTATTTCATGTAGCTAGATAATTTTGTTGAAAATATAATTCTACATAACTATTCAGTTTGAGAAATTACTGTAATAGAATTTATAAAGGAATGTATGTATAATTTGGCCCTTATAATTATTTAAGTAAGCTTTTTCTTTAAATGAGAAATATTAACCATATATAGTTGCTTAATTTAGATGACTAGATAAATTTTCAACACGAGCAGTTAATAATTATGCACTTGGCTCCAGATAGAAAATAAAAAATATTCTTGAAAATAACTAGAGGTTGTAATTCTTGATTTTAATGTGATAATTTTTAAAAAAATATTTTTTTTTTCAGAAATTTTATTAAATATTTTAATTTACTCAAATTTGTCTTGTTATGCTCTTTAAATATAATTCTTAAAACTGTTTAAAAAAAACTTTTTCTGATAAAACTATTTTCTTAAATTAATTTGGTCATGAGATATATCTTAGTGACTCCTTACAACCTTGTGAGAGTTTATCTTCATTGTAAGTTACTTTTAACATTTTTTAGGTCATCAAAAAAGAACTAGTAGAGAAAATTAACTGTTAATGATGTTATGGGAAAGCTGTTTTCAACTATAATCCTGTAATCTATTGCCTGCATGGAAATAAATAAAAAAAAAAAAAAATTAGTGTACCAAAAAAAAAAATACACAAAACTTTTTGAATTCCATGTGAAATTTTTTCTATTAATTGTTCCATGATTTACTGCACATCAAAAATATGTCAGAAGCTTTAAAGAAACTAATCTTTCATTATTTTTAAAATCATAACTAGATAATGTTTTTGAAATTTTAATGCCTCAAGGAAGTAATATAAAGTTTCCTTTTATGTATATAATATAATTACTCCTAATTCTGAAAAGATGAACCATAAAAAATGTATGCTTTTTTTCTTCAGAAATACTAAGCAGGACAAAGCCTTCTAATAGAAGAATGAAAGAGTATCACAGCTACTGTAACAAAATGTCTTCCAGAAATTAAAAAAATTAATTTTAAAGGGTTCATGCTAAGTCATGACAGTATATCTTTGTAATCAACAAAATTGAATGTTACATTTCTGGGATAAAAACATTAAAGTGATAAAATATTCACCCTATTTATTATGTCTAGATGTATGAGTTTTGGCTATCTTAATTTCAGATGATAATGGACATTTTAATTTTGAAAATGATATTAGTAAGTTATGAATGTTCTTTTTCATGGATGCTAAGAAATGAATGTTTTGAAGTACAATGGTTATCGAAATAATAGAAACACCTGTGAATGAAAGTAACATTTTTGAATGTACTGCATAAGCATTATAATAATGGCTGTAAGCTTTTTCATAAATAGAAATATATATATGTGTGTGCTGTTAAAATGTGAAAGCTATATTAAAATTATACACGTTTTAGATTTTTTCAAAAATGCAAAATGATAAGACTTAAGATTTTTTACGAGCATGTCTCGCTGAAACAGGTGTGATCAAAACATCTTAAATTTTAATTCTCTCTAGAGATACAATGTCAAAAGTCTTGATCATATATATATTTAGCTTGAAGGATAAATCCACTAAAGCAAAATAGTGGTGGGAAAGAGATTGACAGGTATTAAAGCAGTTTATGATGTTTAAAATGAAAATCTGAAACAAAAATGACTATAGAGCTCAACCAGCATCTAGATGCTCCAGTGTCAATGATTACAGTTAGAAAGCACTTTCATAAACAAAACATTATGGTAGACCAACAATGTGCGAACCATTTATTCTAATACCAAATGTCTGCAACTGTATCACACACGACAAAACTTAGTAGATTGGTAAGTGGAGGAAAGTAATATGGTCTGATGAATTAAAATTTTTCTCTACAATAAGAGTGCACATTAAGAGGTCACTTGCACAACCATATAATCCTCATTTTTCCTTTCAACTGTCAAATGTGTAGGTAGATTTGTCATGATATGGGCAACCTTTTCATGATTTTCTGCTAAATTAATTGTAACCCTGAAAGGAAAGATTACTAGGAAGAAGTTTAGAGAAAATTTTATCTCACTGGGTCTATCTTGTGTTGCAAACTTAGTTCCTAGCTGGAAATAGAAGTAATATTCTTGAAAATTTAATCCATGCTGCAGGACTTTTCCAGTCATTGTTTGAACATAAGGTTAAATTTCTATCTATTGGCCTGCCTAGTCACCTGACTGCAATATAATTTAATTATTATGGTCTATCTAAAATTGTGTTCAATACAGATGTATGGCATTTGTATGAATAGATTCTTGGACAAATCCAAGCTATAACATGGCAAATATGGTACTGTACTATTAAGAGATTCTTTATAACTCAAGTGTTTCTCTCCATCACTTTGATAACTATTTATCTTTGATCTTTGGAAAATTCTCCCACAGAAACATAGTCCAGCTGACAGCTGAATGGTTAGTGCTTGTGCCTTCTGTTCAACTGTTTGTGGTTTTGAATCCCACCTTGGGCTTAAATGTTTGCAGTGGTTTGGAATCCACTTTAAACCATCGGTCCTAGTCTAATTATACCTTGAGCCCAAAAAATTACTGTTGAATGACAATCCAATCCCACAGTAATATATTGATTTATGTAGATGAGGATTTCAAGATGAGTTATTCTTGAAATTTAAAAATCTTAATGTCAAAGCAGTCCTTAAGATTTAGTATAAAGCTATTACAGTATTCTAAATCTCTCTTGTAATCATTCATTCCTTTATTTAAACTGTCCCAAAATTATGATTTTGAAGAAAATTTATCAATATTATCATATGTGAATATTTTATTATTAAAGTTTTAGAATGAGCAACAACCTTTTATTGAAGACATTTTTAAAATAGTTAATAGCTTCTGAATTAAAAAAAATAGAAAAATAATTTTAAAGGATTGTAGAAGATAATTGAAAAAATAGCTCTTATTTGTGTAAAGAATTTTAAAGCATTTCTCAGAAGTAATGCCATTAATCTTTGATAGGTTAGGAGTTCCACTTTTAAATCTTCCTTATTTTAAAATAAGTTGTTAAAATAAAGTACAATTTAGTTTAGACTTTACATTACATACCAATGTTGTAAAAAAAAAAAAAAAATTGTTTGGTATTAGTGAAAACTTTTTTTAATTTGAATATTATATTTTAGTTTCATTAAAAAAAATTAATATTGTAATATGTGGAAATATTTATTTATTTAATGGGCAGAAAAATTTTAAAATTAGAATCGTTCATAGTACTTAAGTTAAGAATAATAAATCTCTTAATACCAAATTAACCAAATTTCTTATTAAAAGAAATCTATTTTTTTAAAAAATATAATTTCTTTAAATATTTAATTCATTAAAGAAATATTTTTCTTTTTATTCAGTTTTCATCTGTTTTCTCTCATTCCTCTACATAAATGTTTTCCATTTATTATTGGTGCTGCTTGTCCTTTTTGGACCTTGGGCCACAAAACCCAACCAACCAACCATCTTCATTTATTAATTCTCCTTTCAATCATACTTTTCTTTTATTTGCTTTGTATTTTGTAATTGTATTTTCGCAGAAAGTTCATCATTCAGGGTAAGGGAAGTACAATACTTATACCACATGCATTAGAAGTACTTTGTGCTTTGTAATAATCTTTGTAGAACATGTTACCTTAGTTTTAAGTCCTGTAATATTAAGTTTTAAAACCATCTGATTGATTCAGTTTTAATTCTAATATCTTTTAACAACTAAAAGAACTAAATATATTTTCACTTATTAGTTATACTAATAAAAATGTAATCAATACTTTTAATAATTTTTTTCTATATCTTTTTTTTCATGTTTTCTCTTACCAGATTTTAATTATAATCTTCATGTAAATTTTATAAATTATACTATAGTAAACTGAACTCAATGGAAATTTGTAAAGTAATTTTTCTATGAAGAAACTGTTCTAGTTATGTAATTTCGTAATACTGATTCTATATTATATTCTACTGCAAAATATGTGTGATCAATGAAATTGCTCATTAGCATTAATCAAATTGGAAACAAGGAACACACACAAATGTATAAAGCTATTGGCTAAGTGTAATGGAATTAAAATCATCACACTCACACACATAATAATTTCAAATCTTTCATTTTCAAATTATTATGCTAGCTGTGAGTTGAATTACCATTGTTCTGATTTTCAAGTCAGCAATGTGTGCAAATTTAACTCTTACTGCTGATTTTAATTCTATTTCTCTATAAGCATATAGATACTTCTAGCGTTTGTAATCCATTTTATGATTATTCAGTTCAGTCAGACCTTGCTAACAAAATATGATTTTTAAGTGACAAAAACAAATTATGGATACATTTTAGTAATTGCTTTAGATATTTATTATTTTATTTAGAAAGTTTAATTCCTTATGTAAATCTATATTTAATAAATATTAATAATAACAATATTCATTATAGAATGTTTTTGCATGTGAATTTTGTTTCTATAAGCGTTAATATAAATTATTTGAAAAACTTTTTTTTTTTTTTTTTCTTTTAATGCTTGCTACTTAAGTTATTCCACCTATTTAACACAATGAGTGAAAATGATCGCAACTTAACATAATTGGGAGTCTAATTGGCGTGCCATTGCTGGCTAGGATATAGGCGGATCTTTGTAATTTAGAAGTGGAGACCAAGCAGAAGACCACCTGACTTGTCCTGCCTTTCTTAGAGATATAATTTTACATGGGACATAGCAACTACAACATATTTTATATGCCCTGGCTGCCATTAGGGAACATGGCAGATCTTTGGTTACATCAGAATTCAAACCCATTGCCATTCAACAATAAGAGTGAATGCTGTAATCAACCAGGCCACCATGACAGAATTCATGAAACATTCAAGTTCTGAAAAGCCATATTGTGAAAAATGGCAGTATCTTAAAAATTCTTCAGAAGGCACTAAAAATGGTACTAAATATAAAATCCTTATCAATATGGAAGCATGGAAATCAATTCTAGCAATTTCCGTTAATGCTGCCATACATTAAAGTCTTAAAAATTAATTGCTGTGATCTGATATTTAATTGATGTTAGTTTAACTAATACTTGTTTTTATTTGTTCCTTTTTTAAACATCTTAGTATGTCACTATTCTTATTTGAATAACTAAGGAAAAAGCTAAATCTTATACTGGTGCTATTATGTTTCAAATAGTGTTGTACCTAATAAGTTATGAATATTTCAAAATATTTTGAAACTTCAAAAGAAATGTAAAGAATTTCTGCATGATATGGTTTAAAAATTTTAGCTTAAACTAAAAGTGAAACCCAAGATTTTTTATAATTTGCTCTTATGTTTATTCTAAGTTGCTGAATTCATAATTGATTGGGTGGTGCTTGAATTTTTCATTTTAACAGTGCCAAACTGCTCTCTAGTCTATGGTCAATACTCATTCCTTCCATTCCCTCTTCGAACTTGAATGCTTCTAGTGATTCAGAATCTACTTTTCCTGGTTAAATTAGTGCATAAAATGACATTTGAGCAAAAACCAAGCCATAATTCCAACAATTTGTGGGCTTGATTCTTACTTTACTAAAGAAGTTTTGTAATCAGTGTTAAATTATACATCTCTGTCAAATAAGTCGAGTCTTGGTTTTTATCGGAGGTTATTTATTATAGTAAGTAACTTATATTACAGCTCAACACAAACTACATAGAAACAAAATAAATTTGAGGGCTAAGATAACTTGTCCTGTTGGAGTGAAATTATAAGCTAGAAACTATAAGGTGTTCAGTTCTGATTTCACTGAGAGAATGCATAAGTATTAAAACAACAAATTCTGCATTGGTTCACATCAGGTTACATCATAAAATTGCAAGAAGAATCCATTCTGGTCTAGTAATCTATAATGTTTGGCATCCATACTTAGTCATAGGATTAGCAAATGCTGTCATGACTTGGAGGTAGAGATCCTATTAGATCAAGATGCTTTTGGAATATGGATTTTTATAATATGCTTTTGGAATAACTGGTTGAGGCTTACTTGACATATCATAATATAATCATGTTTAAAATAAAAATAAATATTTTCTCTAATTTAAATAAAGATAGGTTTAAAAGAAGTGATTAATTCTAGATCATTTTCTTGTGCAAGAACAAATTCAGAGTTTAAAGGAGTGAAAGAAATACTGCCAATAGTGCATCTGCCACTTGATTGTTAGTGCTTTTGTGATAAATATCAGTTGAAATCTAAAATATAGTCTAGATATTTGAATTGACTTGGGAATTTTTGTATTTTGGAATGTTATTGGGTTTCTATTTGAAGGCATAAATAAATGGTTTTTGAGCTGTAGTTTATGAATAACTTAAAAGTAGTAAATATTTGAAATTTTTTTATTGCTAAGTATACCAATTATTATAAATTTTATATTTAATGCTCTACATATTGAATATAAAATGCTTATTTATGTTTAATAAGTACTGCTTTAGTTCTTATAAATAAAGTTTAAAGACATTTTCACTTTATGAAATTATTTAGCAAGATTATATTAATGTCCTGCTTATTTTATATAAAATATTTTTATAAACCTAATAAAAAGTTTTAGTTATTGTTTAATGTTTGTTAAAAAATTGCAACTAAAGTCTATTTTTATAGAGCTTATTTAAGTTTATAAAACAATGTATTAATTTCATAATGCTACACAAGCATTTTATATGTATATCAACTTTTTAACCTAAAACTGAATCTTAACGTTTTTGCTTCTCTTAACTAAAGTATGATAAGTAAATTTATTCAATTTCTTATAATAGAAATTTTCTTATTTATGTAATACCATTTGATCTTGTAACATGTTACAGCACATGAACTTGTTGCTAAATGGAAAAATACTGCTAAAAGTAGCTAATTTTCAATGGTTTTGCAAACAACTTCAACTGTTTCAATGTCACTATGAAGAAACACCTTGGGCAAATAAATGTATGTTAGATGTTACTGTAGTCTGATAGCTGCTGTAAATGTGATGTTCAACAATTATTGAAATTAGACTTTGTATGTAGACTGTATTTATGAAATGAGATGAATCTAACCACCAACTATTATAAAATATTTAAACTGAGCAAAGTAGTTGTAAATTAATATTAGAGAAATTCTGTTTTTTTTTTTTTCTGTATAAAACTAAAAAAAGTTCAACTACATACCATTCAACAGTATCTACATAGTAATTGTGTGGAATTTTTGTTGATTTCAATCTTATTAGCTATTGTGGGGAAAAAATGTAACTGAATAACACTTAAATTTGTCTTTATTCATTTTAATTAGTGATTAGTTAGCTAATTTTACTACAATGTGTAGTTATTTCTAAGGTGTTTTTGATTGAAGTAAACATTTCAGTTTTATTGCGATTTGCTTATCTGCTAACATTCAGTGAGCAACAGCTAAAAGCAAACCATATTTTCAATCTTTTAAAGATAATAACATTAATAAAGTATTTTTATTGCTTTATAATTGTCTTATTTGGCAAACTCCTTACCTTAATTGTGAGAATAATTAAATAAATCCTTACCTTAATTGTGAGAAAAACATTTAATTCTAATCAAATTGGATTAACTTCTATCTTCTGTTATAATTGGTTTTTATTTGTAAAGATTGGTAGAATTTAACGAATTTAAAAAAAATGGAAATGTATTCTATTTGAATGGAGTTCCTTTTCATATTTTTGAGATTAGTCTTAAATTTATGTGTTTCGGAGTATCTTCGAAAAGCACTAAGTTTTAAAAATTGTAATTTAATATCTTGCATCCTGTTTACTTTGATATTTCTCATTGTTGAGGTTCCAAGTGCTTCTAAATTGAATATCTAGTTTAAAAATGATACCCAAGAAGTCAACTATATTTTCTTTTTGATGGATTTTGAGATACTAATCAATTTTACTGATCATGTTCATTTATTTTTTATGAAAATATTTTTTGAAAATGAAATTGTCAAATATTATGGATATACTCAAACAAAAACTTCAATGATTACCAAGGTTTAGAAAAGCAGATATTGCTTTTCTTTATTTATGCAGATATTGCTTTAGAATTTTTTTATTAATGCAGATATTGCTTTAGAAAAGCACCATGTATTTGGAGTAATGACTGATTCAATTTTCTACCTGTGAATTCTCAATTTAATAAAGAATGCAACAGAAGATTCTTTTTAATTTTAACAAAATTCAAATGGTAAGAAATTCCTTTTGAGTGTTGTATTTCATTTGGTACAGTTATTTCTGTTAGAAAACAGAAACTGTTTGATACCCTATTTAAAAATAAAGACAGAAACAATAGACTGCCTTTGTTATTTAATGTTGCTTTTGAAAAATGCTGAAAATTTGTTATTTTTAAGTTGATGAGACCATAATTATTATTATATCTATTCAATTGTGAATTTCCCCCCAAAAAAGAATTCCTTCCAAAAAAATTCAGAATTTACGAATGTTATTAAAAAAAACTTAATTTTTTTTTCAAAAACTGGCTGTTATTTATAGGTTTTATTTTGCTGGTTTGAAAGGAGGAGACTTCAGACCTTTAAATAAATCTTAAAGTTCTCAAAGAGAAAATTCATTTTACAGCATGTGACTTACAATTAAACAATTGGATATTGTTGAATTGTAAGTTACAGCATAAACTATTCACCCTTATATATCAGTTAATAAACATCATAAAGCTTGGCAAATAACTATGATGTGAAAGATTTAAATGAACATTTATTTAAAAATTTTACTGTCAAAATAAGAGGAAAATAGAAAGAAAAAGAGCATTGCTTCTCTATTTTATTATGCGAAAATGTTTTTTGAGTATGTGAATGTTTCACCATATAAATTAGTTTAAATTTTTAAATAAAGTTTTTTAATGCATAATATTATGACAGTTAATTTAATATTGAAATACTTCGTAATTTCTTGTGTGATACAAAAAAAAAAAAACCAAATATCCATAGTCAAAAATTTTCCTGTTGAATCTTATTGAAATGTTTGATCGGTGGAAATGATTTCAAGTGGAGTGACTATAATGTGTTATTATAAATTTTTTTCAATTAAAACATAATTTAACGATGTAAAATAATTTAGTATATAATGTAAATATAAATTCATATTTTATAAATATTGAAAGAATTAAGTCTTGATAGTATAAAAATATTAATTTGAGTAATTGCTAAATGATTTGATAAAGTTGATATCTATTGTTAAAAAACAATTTAAAATAAAACACTATTATTGAAGAAAATAGAAGTTGTTTTGATTTCTTTAAAAATCCATTAGTATTAAAATTCATAAATTTATTTTCAGTATTTCAAACAAATTTTTTTTTAAATTGTGGTCTCTCAATTTATTTCAATTTTTGTTAAATCATAAAAAAAAAAGAACCAATTTTCCATTTTAACAAATTATTTTCATTGAGAAGATAATTTTTTTTTAAAGTGTTTTTGACCTTTAAATATTCATATTATAATGTGAATTGATTTGAAATTTGTGTATGTGACAAAGAATTTATATTAAGTGCCGGTTAATTACAATAATTTTATCTCCTATAATTCAGTGTTACTAGAACAGACTTTTATGCATTATGACTTAATACTTAATAGATTTGACCTGAACTAATGTTTTTGCATTAACACAACATTAATTATTATTGTAGTTATGGTTCTAAACTTCAATTTAGTAGTTCATGGGTGTGATTCCTACATTGGTCATTGAATACTTTAGTAAATCTGCTTTGAATTGTGTTCCAATTGATTTTGCTTGCACATGCAAGAAGATTCTGTATAATGGCAAACAATATGAACCAGTTAAATATTTTTGAGATTGTTTACCAATAAATATATAGATGGCATATTATTTTAATGATTTGGTATACCAAGATAACCAAGATATTGAAAATGTTTATTACAACATTTTTTAAAAAAGAAGTATTTTTATAAATTATATTTTTGTACAATTTGTATGTGGCAGAATTTAATTGTAATTTAATATTTTCACAATTGCTGATACATTCAAATGTTTTTTGAAAATCCTGATCATAAAAATTTTTGCAACTTCCTCGCTGAATAATTTTGAAGCTATTCTCTAAAAGCAGTAATCTAGAATTAAAAAAAAAGAAAAAGAAAAAAAAGTTTTTTCTTTCTTTCTTTTTTTTTTCTTTTTTTTCTTTTTTTTTTTTTTTTTACAAAAATTTATTAAACTTTTCTTTTTACTTTAAACTGGCAATAAGGTACATGTGAATATTTCATGAAATATAGAGTATGTGTTGAAAAAAATAAGTATGTGAAGTAAAAATAGTTTCTTAAGAATTATTTATGTTGAAATAGTGTTTACAGACAATTATTATAAATTTTTCATCCTACACAAAAAGTATAAATTGGAAATGTTGTTGTAATATTCTTTATTAAGGCAATTCATTAAGTAAACTTGGGAAGCAGGCGAATAACTTGAAAGAAAAAACAAAATCAATTTTGAAAGAGATAATAATTTAAAATTAATGTAAAAAGTGTTTGAGGTTTTAAAACAGTTATGGTATTTGTAGGTAAAATCCTATTAATGTTATTAAGGCATATAATCTCTTAGATGATAATTTCAACAATTAGGAATTTTCATTAAAGGAAAATAACATAAAAAAAATTTTAAGCTTGTAGCAGAAAATGATCTAATTTTCCCAGAATTATAGTGCACTATATAAATTTTTTTGATAAATTGTGAACTAAATTTAATATGTACTTAAAATTCTTGTTGGAGTAGATTTTGAATGATTAGTCACTTACAAAAAAATTTTAATTTGCAAATGTTTTTAAATGTCTGTCATTTATGCAATTAAACCTATTTTAAGGTTTGACCTTCTTATCATATCAAATTTAATGTAGAATATTTTGGTGCATTTTGTATCAATATTCAAAAGTTTCAGTGCTTAGGTACATTCCAATTCTTTATCACTAAAAAAATGTCCGAAGTATATTTTTTATATTTGTTAAATAGTGTGACAGCGCTCACGTTTGAGATTGAGCCTAATTGTTGTGTTCTTGAAATTTTTATTGTTTTTTTGATAATCACTTAATTATATCTCATTCTAAAAATTTAAGATTAGTTGTGAATATTTCATGTGTGTTGTTAAAGCTTTCATATTCAAAACGTCTGATTTTTTTCAAAATCAAATGTCTCATGATATCCTAAACAAAATATACCAACTAAGCTTAAATATTTTACTTTTTAGATTACTTTACACATAATTGTACAATTTACATCTTTTATTTCTTGGACAATTTGCTAAAAATAGTTTTGGTATTAAAGTTATTTGTTTAAAAATTAAGAAAAGCTTTCCTATATTAATTTTACTGTACCATGTATAGTTTCTGAATGTTTAATATGAATTAATTTTTTCTCATCGTTTAACATAAGAGTGTAAATAATGTTATTACTAATTGTAATCATGTTAAGTTATTTTTAAATCGTTCTTAATTTTTTTTTTGTTTAGTTTCTTTGGTGTTAACATCTGTGATCTCTATGTACAATAAATAAATGTGGCATCATAAAATTTGTTTTCATACAAATATGTATTGAAGATTTATTCACTGAGAAAGTCACATGTTTGGATTTGAAAACGAATTGTCATCTCGGTTGTAATTTTAAGCGTAATCCAAAAATAAGATTTTTTGTTTTATCTTCCTGTTTGTAAATTTTAGTTATATATATATTTTTTATGTGCTGTATATTTAGAAATTAATGCAAGTTGAAAAATGAGATTTTTATAGGTATATTTGTAGATATTGTTTTGTGAAAAAATGACATTTGTGATTTGCATAAAAATTTAATGCTGAAAATATCAATGATTAGTGCTTACATTAAATGATATTTTATCTTTGCAAATGGCGCGTTTTTAAAATTTTGTTCCCTCTACTTGTGTGAGGTCAATAAAAAAGTTTATTGTCCTCTTAACTTAAAAAGACTGAAGAATGCATTGTGCTTCTAAAATATAGTTAAAATATTTCTAGATTTGTTTAATTACTGTTATAAACGATAATAATAAGCGTGAAAACTGACGTGTAAACAAAAATGTTCTGTTTCGATTGCGATTTTCGGGCTTCTCATGTAAAATGTACAAAAGCGCATGCGCGCGTTCGTGTAGGTGTAGATAAGCGCATGATAAAAGGTAACTTGAAGACGTCACAGACCTCGCTTGGCTTGCGTCATCTCTTTTCGGATTCTGAGCGATGCGTTGGCCGTCAAAAGAGGTAAGATTAATTTTTCCCTCCTTCAGGTAGGATAATAATACATTCTCTATATATATAATATGTATATTCGATAGTTCCTTTGTTTGAATCTATTTTAATAACCTAAAATGTGGAAACTTCGATTATAGAATTCATAGAATTTTAAATGTAAAACAGTGGCGGCTTTTTCACAATTTTCGTTTTCAGGGGGTTGCCCGATAACGACCGCAGGCGTTCATTTATTGTTTACTGTTTTCTTTGTTGAAGCCATAGCGTTCGGGTTTTTTCTTTTAAAAAATAGAAGTAAAGGCGATATTAATTATATTAGTTTGAATGAGTCCAACTAGAATATTATCTGACTATTTATTTGTAAAATTTTATTTCATTTGGAAATAAATTTAATAAAAGCTTGTCTATTTTATAATAATTGAAATTGACTATTTTTTTAAATGCTGGAGATATTTTAATACATATTTATCATATTATTATATATGCATTTTTTGATTTGCTTAACTGTAAAACTAATTTCTATTAATAATTTATTAAATAAGTATTAATTTTTTTATTTAACATTTATGTATTATTATATTTAATTCTCCCATTTATTAGGTATGTAGTTCAAATTGTGAGAGAAATTTACTAAAAATAAATTTTTTAAATTATCATAGTGCTAATTGTACATTTAGTAAGCATCTTTATTTATGCATTTAATTTTTTAACCTTATCTATTATAGCCACTATTAAAATCAGTGTTATGATTAATAATTATTCATTCAGTTATGCATATTGTTTGATAAATTTTTGTTTTTGCTATTGTGGATCCTTTCTGTTGGAATAATTTGGTATAAATTGATTTTTGTTAACTAGTGATAAAAAGTACATTTTTGTTAATAGGACTGCCTACCAATTAAAATATTCCAAGCAATTTTTAGTTTTTCAACTACCCTTAAACATTATAATAAATATTGTTTTCCTATGTTCTGTGCGTCTAACTATGTGCTTGGTAATAATTTCACATTTATAATTTATGATCCACTATCTATGAAAAGTCTTCCCAGATGTTATTAAATGATGCATGTTTAAAGTATTAATTTCATTATTCTTAATTGAAATTTTATCATTGTTTACTTAACATTTTTTAAATTATAACTGCGGCAGCTGTTTCAAGCGTTATTATTTCAGCATTTCTTGATCTTTAATTTAGTGGATCCTTTTTTATTTAAATTGTCACTAGCTCTGTTAAGTGTTTTTATACTTAAGATGTTTAATTAGATAATTAAATTTAATAAGATTTACTAGTTTTAACTTTAATTTCATTCTATCTTTTCACTTTTTTTATCCTTAAATAAATATATTACATCAGAAGATTTTAGAATAAATGTTGCTAAACTTTGTTGCTTTTTTAGTTTCAATAAATTTTAGCTAATTAATTTTCACATAAACAAGACAAAAATTCATTTCCTACTTTATACATGAATATTTATAGTGGTTTGGACTTTTAAGCTGCATGTCCTTGCACGTTAATTGCAGATTACTCTTAGAGCAAAAACAAAATGTTAAGACTATTTAGAAAGTGTTTCCACTTAAATATTAATTTTTTGCATTACTGATGTTATTTACCAAGTCTTCCACAGTTTTGCAGTGTATCATCAGGACGAAATATTGCAAGTTTTACAATTTGTTTATAGTGTTATTTTCATGAAAGCCTTGTTGAGTTCCATTAAATTTAGATGCATTTCAAACTAACTTGTTCTATGGAAATAAAAAATAGTAATCAGAAAATTGTAATGTTTAAAATTTATTTAACAGGCTGAATGTTTTATGCTAACTACTGCTGTATACAGTTTTACCAAATATTCTGAATTTCAGACAAAATTCCTTTGTAATGGACAGTTTGCATCACGTCTTGGTAAAAATTAGATTTCATTTTATTGATGATAAAAAAAGTATCTAAAAATAACTAATCATGAAAAGTTATTTAGGATAAATTACTAGTTGAGACTATATTTTTTTTGATGAGCAACCCATGGACTGATGATAGGAGTTTGAAGGAATCTACTATTTTAAGGCTTTATGGCATGTGTAGTTAATATTAGATTCTCTTGCGAAGATTTTTAGAATAAAATTGAAACAAAGAGACCTGGCCAATGAAAAATACATGTAAAAATTGTTCAAAATTTTATTCCTGATTTAATGTGTTTCTTTTTAACTATCTTATAAATAACATTTAAATAAAATAAATTTTTATTTGCTTGTATTTATTAACCCTAGTTTAGGTTCCTAATCGGTAACCATTTATTTTAGCATTGAGAATAAACAATTAAAGGGGGGTAGAATCGACTAAATTATTAACAAGTCACCATATTTGTACATTATCATGAAACTTCTAAGAAAAGAACTGGAAAGTGCCTTTACTTAATTTCTTGTGCATTGAACAATTAAAAATTTTAAAAATACAAAACATTTTATTTTTTTCATTTCATTCCTTGGTTATGTGAGCCATTTAAATTAGATATTTAGTGAATATTTTATTTTGTTAAATAAATGTAAGTGCTGAAAAATATTAATCTTTAAACAAAGAAAAAAGCCTACATTATTAATGCATTGTATAATTTAATGAATAAAATATTTAGTTATTTATCTCTACTGCAATATTTTTCAAATAAATTGAATATAAAAACTAGTATATTTAAAATTCTAGATACCAGATTATGTGTGTGACATGGTAACTGAAACATTGGAACCCGATAGTGTTTATATTGATTTTTTAAGTTAAAAATAATTCTGTCAATGAAAAATCACACAAGACTTGGTGATCATCAACTCTTAGAAAAGAGGAAACTCCAGTGATGTATTTTTTTGTCAAATGGTCCCAATTTTTATTTGGAGCGGGATGAAAAAAACATGTCTATTAATTACCCACCTATCTGACCAACCGTTGACTTCAAATGAATAATTTAAAAGTTCAAATGATGGAGAGTTATGAATTAACAGCTATATGGTATCAGGTGTGATTAGGCGATAATTAAAAGGTTAAAGAAAATATAGCAGTGACTCTATTTTAATATTTGATATAATTCAGTTCTAAGTGGCTCTGATTTATTCAGTTACGAATACTTGCTAATAAAATTAACAAATTGGCATTGATATTTTGTAATGCTAAAAATTAGAATAAATTTATATTTTAACAATTTAGTCTAGTCAAAACATTGAATAATGCTTTAAAATTGAAAAAAATTATTTTAAAAATAAATAGGTGCAAGAAAATTTTTCTTTTTAGAAATTACATAAAGTTTTTTGGGAAGATTCTGTTATTAAACAGTTACACTGTAGGTGAAGAAATTTAATTTTGCATACTTAATAGATTATTCACTAGCATATAATCATAAAATCCTGTTTATTTTATTCATTATTTCTAATTTTCTCCTTCCACAATTTTTTCAACTTAACTCTTTGTAATTTTGAAAGCTTTTCTATTACATAATTCATTTAGATTTCACTTCATAATTTCTGTGAATAATGAACTGATTATCTTGCTTCATTTAGCTTCCTATCTTTTTTGGCTCTAAAAGTTATTTGAGTAGCATATCCTAAATTATAAAATGATTTTAAAAAATAAAATTTTAAGTGTTTCAAATATTTAAAAAGAGTATGTGATAGGAAATATTTAAATTTTTTTAATGTTCAAGAAACTTTGCTTCCAAGTTATTCATTTTATTCCTTTTAAATTAGAGCATAATATATTATTAAATTCCTTAAAAAGCTATAGAAATATTTACTCTTTAATTGGATTTTTTGCTAGTTTCAATCCTTTTAATATGAATTCTGTTACATGTAATAACTTCACTGTTTGGATTGGTCAGCTTGAAAAAATTTTTATGATATACAAAGTATTAAAATGTGACTTCTTTCCAAAATTATAATCTTGTATTTAATTGTATCATGGGTTAGATAAGAACAAATATTCGATTGCAATTTAAGATTAAAAGGAATAAAAAGATAACTTATTTTAAATAATTGTGTAAATTTATTCACATATAAAATACACATAATAGCGTTAGTTGCAAATAGTTAGACTTATAACGCATTTTATATTTTAATTTAAATATGTAGCGATGCAATTTCTTTAAGGAAAGAAAATTACTTTGTCTTTGATCTGGTAATTATAAAATGATAATAATGTTCAAATTTTGAAGTCTGTATTCTGAGTAGAAGATACCGTTCTCTACTTTAAAATCCTTTTTCAGTTTATTGAATGTTTATCTGTGGTTGGAAAGAGAGCAGCTGCATAGAATTGAATAAAACTTCTATCGGGTGTCTCTGATTAACTTAAAAGCCACATTTTCAGAATTTTGAATATATCGTTTTTTACTAATTTAAATCACAATAAAAACTCTGATATGAATTACCTGCTATATTGTTTATGCAGCGATTAAATTAATGTTTCTGAAATTCTAACTGCAAAGGAAGCATGTGGTTGTTGTGTACCGCCATTTAAATTTGTCGCTTTAAAAGGAATAAAATAAAAAAACCTAAACTGCTGTGATTGGGAGGAAAATAAATAACGTGTCCTAATTTTTCCACAGCCTTTCCCCCCCCCCCTCTTTTTATAATTATTAAATTTTTTTTGAATTTTAAAAGATCGTTTTTGGATATTGTTTTGTGTGTGTGTTTACACTTTTCCCAATACTTTGTCGATAAGAAATGCAATGGATCGAAGAGGAAAAATGTTCCGAAGTCAATATTTTACAACTTAGAAGCTATATAAAAGAAAATTTCCAGCATTCAACACATTTTTGTTTTTGTGTGATATGTTTGCTAGATCCCATTCCGTTTTTGCAAAACATCGTTTTAAACAAAGTGAAGTTAACGTCAATATCGTTTTTCTTCCAAATTATATTTTCTCCCATTATTTATGTTCCCCCCCCCTCACTGGACACTTTTACACACGAAAACTGGGCCATTTCAATCCACTTGTAAAAACTTGTTCCGTTGTAATATTTTTGATCTCATGTTTGAAATTATAATTTTGAAAGCTTTCTAGAGCCTAATGCTGGAAGATAATATTTTCAAAAACCACCATTTCTACCAACGAATTTTATGAGATAAACTTGATTATGGTTAAACAGTGTATAGCACACAATGAGATCAAAACTTTAATATTTTTAAAATATAACAGACATTGTTAATGATTTAAATTAATATTTTTAAACATATGCCGTTCATACAACTATATGTAAATAAAATTCTCATTCTCATCTGTTTTATTTTCTTGATATATTGTTTTCGTGATTGCGCGTCAAAACATTTTCTCGCTTTCATTGATGGTTTGTCTATTTTGTGGACATATATTTTGCATAAAAATATACACATAGCTGTATAATTAATTGTTAAGTAAGAGAAGTATATTTTAAAATGTTTAGATTTTTATACACTGCTGTATTCTTAATATTAACAGCAGATTAGTTTAATCTAAATGCAATTCAATTTAAATTCTTGTTTCATTAAGTTTTTTCTTTCAAATTCGAATGGTAATTAACTAGTTTTTAAATAGCAATTAAAAATTAAACTTTGTTTATAGATTAAAGCAAAAATCAAATTCGTAGTGACTTTTTTTATTAAATAAACATTTTTTAAAAAATTACAAACGTTGAATATTTAACGCTAAATATTTCTTGAAATTTTAAATTTCGATAAGGGGCCATGCTGCTTTTAAATTTTTTTTTTTTTTACTAAATGTCTTTTGTTTATTAATCTGTCTGTAAAGTTTATGTATTTGTGTCATATTGACGCGAAATAATTTGAAACTGGTTTACTTAATAATCGATAAAGCTGTAAAATTAATAATTTTCTAAAATTCACTTTGATTGTAATATAGTATTATTACCTTCAAATTTTTGGTCTGTTTATTTTCTACTAATATACAAATATTTGGTATCGAACATGTATACGTTTTAAGTAACGCAAAGTCAAAACTTACCCTCTAAAATTTATCAATAATGGATAAAATTGACTAGAAAGTACATCAAATTTTAACCGAGGCGATTTTCTTGGAGAAAAACAACTACACTAGGAAAAAAAGGGTACTCTTCCATTATACTCCCGTAATGATCATCAAAGCTATTAAGCAGTTTCCTACAGAGATAAAATTTGAATAAAATGTTTATATTATTTAATAATTGTATCGTGTATTGGTTAAAAATGTAAACCTAAAAAGGTTTAACACAGATATTTATGTACAGTAAATATTTAGTATATATTAGACAGTAATTGCGATTTTTTTTCTTTTCCGTTACGATATATCTCAACAACGTTTGTTTTTCATTTTATTTATTTTTTGTTATTGAATGTATTAAAATATTTAAATATTAAGCTAAAAATGTCAAGTTTGCTCAATTTTTTATGATCCTATTTTACTCTGGTTCTGGATAATCTGAGTTACATTACGTATCCGGTTTAGTCTTGTAATTCCCATTATCTGTTATAATCGATATTATAACGTATTCTAAACTAGCTTTAAATCAAGAAATTGCGCAGTTTCGCATTTTTTTTATTAGAAATATTACGTTTCTTAATTTTGCTTTCTCTCCTTTTCGCAAATCATTAATTTTAGATTTGTATTTCACAAGATTTTGCATTCGAGAATATACTTGATAATTAATAACTACTTTAAGTGCAATGAGATGTTGCAAGAAAATAATCAACCCCAAAACTAGCGAAGCATCATTCAAACCAAAGTTTGCTTAGTATGTTCAAATATATAAACTATGAATAGATACATTTTTGCTCGTATTACTCTTGATTTCATTTCAAATATTTTTAGGTGTATGCATTTATTATAAAGAGGGAAAAATATTTTTCTAATATCGAACGCTTTTATTTACTTATGTTTCTTATAAAACCGATCTATCCATCAAGTAATTTTTTTGATATAAGTGAAAACAATTGTTGAATTTTTAAAGAGCGCTAATATTGAGAAGTATGTTGGAATCTTCAGTTGACTATTTGCAGATTAAGACGTAAGTTTTAAATTATGTTAGTGCAAATCGCAATTTTTTCACTATATTATTTCCGAAGAGAAACTTATGTTGTGCTATTACCTTATGGACAGGCTTTGTATTTTTGTGTTTTAAAATAGTTTGGCGTCGTATCCAGTGGCGTTATCGATTTAGTTTGACATTCAGGTTTGAAATGTCTTCATGTTTTGTTGGAAATTTCTCATGCAGGACGCTATTCTATTCAGGGTTAAATTTTTTTCCTTGTTTCATCTACCGCAACGACCGACTGAATTTATTGATTGATGCATTACGAAGATTTGTTTTCATCACAAAAAGCCATTTGCTGCTACAGTTTCATGAAGTCAGTGTCAACTGTGTAAGTCTCCGAATGTTATGCTTTTGAAGAAACAAACTCCTCCTTTTATATTGGATGTGAATCACCGTGAAAAATATTTTTAAATGTGTTACTTCGCCTTTTATTTTTTTGTTTCGAGGTGTGATCTTTTCTAACAGCTTTTGAAATTTGCATTCAACAATTAAAATTAATTTCAATATTTCATTGCTTTTAGATAGCTGTTTTTGTGACGAATTTTTCAATTTGTCTGTGTACATTTAAGATATCCCTTACCATTTTTTAAGGTACTTTTTTTTATTTTAAATCTTATTTATTTTGATTAGTTGTGATATCATTTTCCGGAAATTAAATATTTTTAAGTTTTATTCTGATTAAGTCATTAAAACGGTGTATAACCTTGAATGAAACATTTCGTTTAACATTTTCGCACGAACGAATTGCATTTATTGGCGAGAGCTCTGACCTTTTCAGCTTCACCGATTCAAAATCCGTATTTTTATAGTTTTAATATTATATCCTTTTCCATTGTATTCAAACTCGAAACAAGTACATATTTACAAAGAATATTCTGAATTTCGTATTTAAAATTGAATTGAAACTGGTTTTCATTCGCGCTAAGGAAAACTACGGTAAAGTCATTTCCCCCGTCGTTTCCATTTGTGTTGCTATGCGGTGAATTGTTTGAGTCGTTCAGGCGTTACCATGGGAACAGCTTGTAGCAGCGCTGTTGCCGAACCGAGTGGGAATGATGGTTCTGAGGAACTGCAAGAAATGGCTGCAAGCAGTGCGGATAATGTCTCCGAAAATGGATGGGTAAGAACGAATAGCGTTTCTCTACCGCGCTTTTGGTTGATTAGAATATAGATATTTTTAAGTGGTTTTGATTATTCTATGTGTTTAACAGTTTAATCTTTTCATTCTTTTCTACATTTCAATTAACAATGAAGAGTTTTTTATCCAAAAAAAGAAAAAAAATGTAATTACTTCAATTCAAACTATCGTAATTTCAAAATATGATATGTTTCAGTTAAAAATTTAAAATTATTTAAAAGTGGGTGTATATAATTATTTTGTAAATAGTAAAAATGAAAGTAAATGGTGAAAAATTTTATCCATTTCAGTGCAAGTAATATGAATTAAAAAGATAAAAGGTTTTTTATTAGGGTTTCTTGAAACTCCATATTTTAATATTTTAGTATTCAAACATAATATCAGCATTTAATTGTAAATAATTTTCTATATTAAAAAAATATGGACTTTTATCATTTAGGGTGAAATGGCACAGAATGGGTCAACTAACCAGGAGAATTCCAGTGTTAACAGTATTGATGAAGGATTGTATTCTCGTCAGCTGTAAGTATTTATAATTTTTATTCTCAAAATGATTGTGTGTTTGTGTATATATATATATATATATATATATATATTATATATATATATATATATAATTTGCTTAAGTAGTGCCCAAGTAGTAATCTGAATAAAATGTTGTTTTTCCATTACAATTCTTCCTAAGTTTCAGCAAAATTAATGCATGCTATTCTTTGTGAATTAATATTCCCAACTGGAACATTCAGTTTTAATATTAACTATATTAATATTTCTATAAAGTAAAAGTTGTTGTTTTATTATTATTAAGGAAATTTATATATTCTAGGTTTATTTTCTGATGTTTGATTCCTACATTTTAGTTATTTTTTAAAAATCATTTGAAGATTTTTCTAACCATTAATAATTGTTCAAATTATATGTAATGCTTTCTGTGTATATGAAATAATATCGATTTTTTTCTGGTGAAGTCTATTTTAGTTTATAATATTTCTGAACCTGGTTTAGTTATTACGTTAATTTAATACCCAACATTTAAAAGCTATAATTTTTTAGACAATTGCATTTGTTTTTTTCTTTTAGCCCTCTCATTTATCTGTTAACACAATTTTTTGAATTAAAAAAAATTATATTTAATATGAAACAGATTTATTGTTTACTTCTGCAGTTGAATATTCAATAGAATTAAAATACTATATAGTAACATTTCTAATTTTAAATTTTCAAACTTTATAGATGCATTTCCCCCCCTTTTTCCTTTCCACAATTATAATTGAGGTGCAGGAAAATTTAGAAATTGAATTAACTGAAATCTTAATGTGTTTGAATGATTAAAATTTAAAGTTTTATTTCTGAAAAACTATTTTAAAAATGGATTATAGTATAATTTTCCAAAATTGTTTAGAAGTAGGACATTTTAAGAAGTAAAAGTGAAATATTTGGGGGGGAAAGTATCCAATTAGTGAAACTGATTTTTTTAAAAAAAATTCATAACTGTTCCTTATAAAGCTGGTTATATGTTGGAATTATTTTCAGCTATGTTCTTGGACATGAAGCTATGCGACGCATGGCAACTGCTGAAATCCTAGTTTGTGGTGCCCAGGGTTTGGGCATTGAAGTTGCAAAGAATATAATTCTCAGTGGTGTCAAAAGTGTCACAATTCATGATGAAGGTATTTGTGAAGTAAAAGATCTGTCTTCTCAGGTAATTTATTCTTTCAAATTATAAAGATCTTATCTCTAGAATTTTTATAAGTTACACTTATAAAAATTCTAAAATAAAAGTTTTGTGCTGGATAGTGAAAGGAATCTCAATTTTTGAAATATAAAATTCCATTTCATTAGCTTTTTTTACTTAAGAGCAAAATGTATTTTTTTTAAAAAAATAACATTCCTTATCCTTTCTGGTAGACTCTTATATTTTCTAGGTTTCCTTTCTTTCAATTTATATCTATCTTATTGATAGTTATTGAAATTATTCAATAAAATTAATTTTAAACCACTTATGTGTGATTTTGTAATATTACACTTTGGAAATTTTTGGGAGAAAAAAAGTTTATTGATTTGTATTGGAGACAGCATATTCTATGGGTTCAAATAAATTTTAATTATACAGGTGCTAGGACAGTAATTTCATTTAGTAAGCCATTCAAACTAAATAAAATTAGAATTTTGAAAACTTATTGTTTATTACAATATGATACAAAATAGAAATGTTTAATTTATTATTATTTAATGTAACTATGATTAACTGGTTGCTTGAAAAAATACCTAATTTTATCTGCTTTGTTCCTTGCTGCTGTCAGTGTTGTTAAATTCATATTTATATTTTAATATTTAAAATTTATTGATGTTCTATTAAATTGAAATTTTTTTATATATTCTGATTACAATTTTTTAACTTTCTTAGGTGAGATTTTGAACATGGAAAAAATTCTTTCCATATAAACTAAAACACAAAACTTTATTATTGCTACTTTTTAATTCATACAAAATGATTCATAAATACTACTCAGAATTTGTGAAATGTTGCAGTTAGAGTACGTTTATATACTCTATTAGTAAATTACTTATTAAAAAATTAAATAATTTCGCTAATAAAACTTGTATCTATATATAATAGAGCAAAGAATTAATTTATTGATAATTTTATATAATCCATTTTATTTTTCATAAAACTTTATCATTGTTTTTACTTTCTGAAAAAGTACACTGCACTATGTAATCTTCCAAAGGATATTTCAATTATGTGGAACAATAGACAGATGTAATGGCACCTTTATATAATGGTGCACCTAGTTGAGGTGCCTTTATATCTCCATAAGTTTTCATAATTTGGAACCAAGCAGCGGATTCTCAAACCTGGCATCCCATTTATTTCACATGAAGAACATTGCGATCGTACCATATTATGTGCCCAGCTGCCATTATTGAAAAGGACAGATCTTTGGTTGCTCGGGACTCAAACTTGTTACCTTCCGATAATGTGAACAAGGCCATAACAAACCAGACCACTATCCCCTCTATGTAAACTAATATAACAATTAAAAAGAAAAATCTAATCAGTTTATTCAGCATCTTGTTTACTTTTAGGAATCTATTTCCTATTGGAATAGGCAAATAATGAAGGAAAATTTAAATTTTCCTTTGGAAATGTTTTTTACTATTAATCTTAAGTGTTTTTATTCTTTGTCACTTTGAAAATGCATGTTCATTAATTGAAGATTTAATGTAATCTTCAAAGATTTTAATTGTTTTACCGTCTGCGTGAAACCACTAATTTTCTGGGGTTTTTTCTATTTTTGTTTTTAAGGTATGCATTGGGAGAGGGTTATAAACTTTATTTAAATAAAAGTATATTGATAAAAACTTAATATTGGATTGATACTGGAATTTTGAAGTAATCCAATAAAAACTTTAAATTGTATTATATAAATATTCTCTATTTGTTATCAAAAGTTGGATACCAATTAGGATAGGTAATCAATAATCAATAATTTTTGTTCATTATTAATGCATTCATAAAAGCTAATTGCTTTGAGAAATTTAAATTATAGATTTGGAT
>JAPDSC010068466.1:25398-41413 GCA_026290005.1 Latrodectus geometricus
TTTTTTTTTTTTGCTGATGCTGACAAGTGCATAAAATAAACCATTAATTGTATAGTTAACAGATTACATACTTTTTCTGAAAGAAGTTTTATGAAGCCCTAGTTTTATTAAGTAGAGTAGCGTTTTTTTAAGGATCTACAAATTTTTTAAATATTATATATATATATATATTGAAAACTAAGTTAATATAATAATGTGAATTAACTTTTATTTTAAATAGTGAAATAATTGTATTGGGATTTTCATTGTAACATCACATTGCTAATACTAACATCAACTTATTAAATTTTTTGCTTAAATGTATACCAACAAATATTCAAAAGCTGTTGTTCAAAAGTGTAAGAAAACAAGCATTTATAATATGGGGGAGTAAGAATCTTAATTTGTGTTATGAAAGAATGTTATAAAGATTTTGCTTGGGGTTTAGATTTAAATGAATCGCATTTATTTTTCACAAAACAGGGTTAATCGCAACTTTATATATACTAACAACTTGTTGTATATATTTTTCTTGATTTATTGCTCCTGTAAGTGATAAGAAAACTTCATTTTTAATAAAAAAAAATATACATATAATAACATTAAGTATTTAAATGTTGCCCACCTTTAGCTTGTTCTAAAGTATGCTTTTGAGTGGAACTGTTTATATGATAGATACAAAATTATTTATAACCATTGTATTATTAAAAATACATTTGACAAGAAGTCAGTTTTCTTAAATTCTTTATAACTCCTACCAAAATGTGATGTTTCTTTTAAAAATTGTCATTCCACGATTTTCAAAAGTCAATGATAATTTAAAGTGGTATCAAAAGTTTTATTATTATTATTATTTTATCACATGTATTACTTCAACTTTTCTCCCTAACAATCCTTAGTTTTCTTTTAATATCATAAAAACTGATAAAAAAAATGGTAGATATAGTCAATGGATTTCTTTGACTTCAAAATTCTTACAATTTGAATAATACAAAAATTTTACTGTAGCTTTATACATATTTTTTTAGATCCATTTCCTCCAGTTTTTAATTTAATTACATCTATAATGAGTAATAAACTATCTATTAAGTTTGTTATGATTTACACAAACCGTCAATTAGAATGAATCATAATTATTAATGAATGTTCACTTCTAGAAATGTAGAAATAGATTGTTTCCAACATTCAATTCTGTCGATATCTATTTTTGTTTTTCTTTGAACTTCTGAAGTTTCACTATTTGGGAAACATTGCATATTAAAATACGAAATATAATTCTTTCATTTGTACTTCTGTGCATTATACTTTTGTTAGTTTAGAATTTTTTGAATTATTTATAAAGCATGTGTGTATTGTTTTATGCTGTGATTTATTGGGTGAAGTGATTATCGGTATTTTTTATGGGACATGAAAAACTGAATTATATTTTCATAAGCTTATTTTATTTTGTATTTATTATTCATCATTCATTACTAACATTGACAGTAACATTTTACTTAAGAATTGCTTCTTTCATAAATAAAAAGTTATGATAAATATTTATTTTGTGCGTTTATATGTGAGTTGGAAAGCATTTTAGTACAAGTTTCAGTGTAATAAGCTCTTGTGTATTAAAAAATGGTCATTGAGCTACAGACTAAGCAAAATCAGAAAAACCTGTAACTCAAAAATTTTATGATGTTTCTAATTTCTGTTAGTAGGAAAGAGTAATTGAATTTTTCATGTATTTTTAAAGGTGCAGGAAAAATGCATGTGGCATTAGCCAACCCTTATCCTTTCATTCCATGGAAATGAATTTGCAGGATGCTTTAATTTAAAAATACAGTTTGTTTCTTGGAAAATCATTTAAGCTAACCCAGTAGCGAACAAGTACTCCAAACTCATGATTATTTATAAAATAGAATTCTTAACTATATCAGATAATCTGGAAAATTATGGGGGAGGGGGACCTAACATAAATGCTTTTGAGCAATCTCTGCACTCAATAACTAACATAAACAATATTACTTGAATAATAAAGTTATTTTCCATTTATTAATTTGTTCTTTACTTCTTCAGAAAATGTGTTTTAAGTTTCTCATTTATTTTGCACTGTGAATTTCTAAGCAATTTGTATAAGGGTAAAATATATATTGCTTCAAAAAACAAATATTTTAAAGAGATAATTTCAATGACATATTTTGTGTTATTCATTAATTTTTTTTATAATTGTGTGGAATTTTTTGATAAATTCGATTTTGTGTTTTATCATAATGGATAAAGTAATTAAATCTGCTTTAGAAATAAAGCATTTGTTTAAACCAATTTTTTGTATCATTTGAATTATTTTATCATTCAGCACTAATACTAATGCAATTCCAAAACACATTATTTTTTTAATTACTTTTTCTCAAAACATATTCAAGCATCTAAGTTTCTTTATTCCTATAATTTCATTTATGAGTGTTGCTGTCTTATCATGTCATTATTTTCAAAATAGGTTGGATCTCGTTATGATGGCCAAGTAACTGTTTTCGGCAGCGATTTTCAAACTAAACTGTCAAACCTCACTTATTTTGTGGTAAGTGTTATTTTAATATGTTTTATTTTAAATTTTCTTATATAAATTTTTCTTTTTATTATGATTAAATGTAAGTTTTTCAAGTGTTCATTGCATTGAGTGAAACATATTACATTTAAGCAAATAGAATTTTGTAGATTATTAACTTAAAATTAGTAACTCTAAAAAATCAAGATCACTTTTTAAAAATAATTTTTTGAATTTATTGCAGAATATCATATCATGAAAACAATGACTAAAAATTGTTACATTAAAAATTTAATATAGAAACTATTTCTATATTCTTTTCTAATAACTTATAAAACTTTTCTTTCCTTCATATAGAATTTTAATTTTTTTCTTGTTCCTAATAAGTTACATTATCAAGATTGCATATTGTTTCTTATTAATCCTCAATTTTATTAAATATATTTCTTTTACATGAACTCTGAATGCTGGATATGTGCATGAAAACATATAATTTAATATAATTATTCAGTTGCTTTAATCAATGTGTTGTACGTGATTGAAATAATTTTTTTGTATTGGAAATGCAATTTTTTAGCAACACATATTAATGCACTATGTTTTAGGTTGGAGCAGGGGCTATTGGTTGCGAACACTTAAAGAACATGTCTATGATGGGCATTTCTTCTGGTCCTGATGGCAAGATCATCATTACTGACATGGACCGCATTGAGCGCTCAAACCTCAATAGGCAGTTCTTATTCAGGCCTTGGGATGTCGGTGTATGTTTTTTTAATTCTTTGTAATGTATCTCTAGTACTTGATTTTGTGAATCTGAAGGCTTTTATGTGTTAAAAAGATGTTTTTCAAACATTATTCTTCTATTTTATAATAATTTCGTTAAATTCTTTCAAAATTTATATCCCAACTTTAATCCAGATGTATATTGATTGGCACTAATCAGTTTTCTTAAAATTTTTATTCTTTATCTATATAATTTTATGAAATTTTTATTTAATGAAGATTTGTTTTATAGGGCATGAAGTCTACAATTGCTGGAAAAGCTGTATTAAAAATGAATCCTGATGTTAAAGTGGAAGCGCATCAAAATAGAGTAGGTCCTGAAACAGAAGCTACTTATGATGATGACTTCTTTGAAGCTTTAGATGGTGTAGCAAATGCTCTGGACAATGTAGATGCAAGCAAGTAGAATTTCTTGTATAAAAAAAATATTTTAAAAAGTGATAAAGTTTTTATTGATTAATATAATTTTTAGCAACAAAATTTTGTTCATCAATATTTTTAAGATATTACTTAAAAAATGTTGTTTAAAATGAGTTTTATCCAAATTTTAAACTGTTGTATTTGTATAAAATTTAGACAACACATTTTAAGCATCTTGTTTTAACTAGTATTTAATTATCTTAACATTTTATGTCATGATGTAAAGTATAATCTCAATTTAATGAATACTATAAGTATTTAGTTAACATTTTTATTTTCTTGTGGGCTGCGTCTAAGAGAAACTTGATGACGCCTAAGAGGTTTATACACACACTTGAAATTTTGTACTTGAATAGATCTAATGTTCCATCCATTTTAAGAGAGTTCAACATTTATTTAGTGTTATATATATAATATAGTTTGTTAATTGATACAGAAAGCTTTGGTTAATGAAGTAATTTGTTTACAATAAAAATATTTCTAAGATGGAGTACTAAATTTTGTTTTTAACAGGTTTTCTATAATCTTTTTGGTATTGATAAATAGTTTAATAAAACTTAATTTTATTTTAAGTCTAGACTATTTTATTTTATTCTTTACAAATCTAACTTAGTACTTTACACAATTAGGGGTGGAAAAATAAGATTATCTCCGGAATGTATTAAATCAAAAATCAATTTATTTTATTCTTAAACATGTTATTTTTGAAATGCTTTCATATAATTCTCTCTATTTGCTTTTAAATTATAGGAACATACATGGATAGAAGATGTGTGTACTACAGGAAACCACTTTTAGAATCTGGTACTTTGGGAACTAAAGGAAATGTACAGGTAGATTATTTGAAGATAAAGCTTTAAATCCATGCACCTTCGAAAATGTTATGAACCACTTAGTAAAATGCTCATGCAAATATTTTCTGTGTGTGTTTATTGTTATTTATGTATGTGCAAGCTGATTAAAAAAACTAAACTATAAATACAAATCAGACATAGAGCTCAAAATATAGCATCAGCACATGATGTCGCAAATATCATCACATCATTATAGATGCAATTTTATAATAATGAGTAAAGTGATTTGAGATGTTTTTTTCAAGCCAGGAATAGATGCCTTGGAGCTAACATGGCTAGTTAGTCACCACAATATGGCTGAAATGTATTTAATTTGAAATTTATTAGAAACCCTTTAAATCAAACAATATACTGGTTGGTATGTGGGATTTCTACTTATAATGGACAAGAAGCTTTGCAAATGTATCATAAGTGGTATCCTAGCAAATGGATGTCTTGGATGTTCATATTTGCTTTACATTAATTGTGCGAATGAGGTAATTTCATGTTATTTTGGCTGTCCTTAAGGAGTTTTAACTACCAACATAAATTTTTTATGCCTTTCGTATATATCTTTTTGTTATTTAAAAAACACATTTAAAATAATTATTTTTTGCAATTAAATGGAGTCACAGTTATTTAAACGGTGTGTCTTAAAATACTAATTTCAATACTTTTTTAAATTCTTATTAAATGTGTTGGAGAACATTTTTAATTAAATTTAAAACAAAGATTGATGTTTGTAGGAGATTCCATCGACCAAGAAAGTTTCACATTGGAACATATTACTATAGATAATTTTACAACTAGAAGTATAATAGACCTTTGTAATGCATTTGTATGAACATTGATTTTTGAAAGTCAATCATTTTATAGAAATTTACATTAAAATAAAAATCGAATTATTGTTTGATTAAATAAATTATATTGTTATTTAGGTGGTTATTCCATTTCTAACAGAGTCTTATTCATCATCTCAAGACCCTCCAGAGAAATCCATTCCAATCTGTACATTGAAAAATTTTCCTAATGCTATTGAGCATACACTTCAAGTAATGAGTTTATATCCTATTAATTTATCTTATTTCAAAGCTGTACAAGAACATATTTTAGAATTTTTTTCAAGATAAATATTAATTAATAATGCTCTATTTATGTGTTTTTATGAAAACTTGTTATTTAAACTAGGCCTGTAATATATAAACTTATTCAATCTATTCATAAAAGTTTCAAGTTGTATTGGCTTAATAAATTTTTACCTTAAATAAATTTTAAAAAAATTATAAAATTTTCATTCTAAAAATGGACTTATTCCAAATTTTTTTTTTTTTTTTTTTTTTTTTTTTTTTATTTTTAAAGTGTATTATTCCTAAAATTTAAGAACTTTTGTATAAGTAATTATTAATAAAAGTTCTTTGTCCTAATTATCATACTATTTTCTATTAGTTCATTTTTGTTTTTCTTGAAATATCCATTGTATGATTATTCAACATTAATTTTATCTCTTTTGTAAATTTTTATCTTTTCAATTTCTTGGCAAATTATAAGTCAGTTTCATAGCATTTAAAAATGAATCCAGTCGTTCTTCACTGATACCTGAACTGTTGTTTATGCAGGTGTTTGAATCCTATTTTAGTATCTCTGTAGATGTAAATACAGAATAGTTCTTCATTTGCAAAAATAATAATTTATAAAATTAGAAATTATACAGAAATAATAATTTTTGAAAGCTAAATTGATAAATTATATACAGTAATTTCATGTCTTTAAGTATCTAATATGTCTACATTAAACATCTTAGATCTTATGAAGGAAATTTATTAAATTTTTTTTCTGTTGAGTTTTATAATAAATTTTGCATTATACCAAGCATTGTCATGTTTTATAGTGGGCAAGAGATGAATTTGAAGGTCTATTCAAACAAGCTGCTGAAAATGCTTCCCTATACTTAACGTGAGCATAAATTATTGGTAAATTTGTATGCATTATAATTAATTTTATTATATTATAAGCTTTTCTCATTTATATATTTTTCAGTGATCCAACATTTATTGACCGCACCTTAAAGCTTGCTGGAAATCAGCCTGTAAGTATTAATATTATACCCAGTAATTTGTGTGTGTTTTTAGTTTTATTTTTGTAACAATGTAATTACATATAATAAATGAATTCCTTAAATTAAGACAACCTTTGTTATTCAGTCTCCAATATTCTTTCTCAAATGATTAACTAGTTTTATACATGTAATTGTTATAATTCATACATTATCTACTCATAAAAAAATAAATTATTAGTTACTAAATTTTGTGTTGTGAATTCACTCATTTCTTGCATTGACTATATTATCAAATTTAAGAAGTTCATTGGAAGTTAAAAAGTTTTTTCAATAAAAAGTAGTCATAAACATTTTACTCAATGTTTTGAATTGATCCCTGCTAATTTGATTTTTTTAAATTTAGTTTAAGAAGTATTTTTAAGTAAATATATCACATTTTTCTAATTAGTGTTTGTATATACATGATTGATTTAAAGTTGTAGCTGATGAAATTTAATAGAATTTAAATTTCTAAATTCTTCCACATTGAAATTTATGTTTTAATGTTTATTTGATCCAATAGGATTCCAAATGACTTAGTAATGCATCACTTTCAAGTATTTTACGCTTCTATAACTTTGCAAATATAAAACTGAAAGCTATCAGTTCCTTCTCAGCATATTGTTTTTAATGTATTGTTTGTGATGATACATTTGTAAACTTTATTTGCCCAGAGAAACTTGGGAACAAAAATGACTAAAAAAAAATGCGTATCTAAAATAATGCATTTTCAACAAGTGATTTTTAAGTTAGTAATATTGTGTGGAAATTTTAGTTTCTGTTCACATTTCCTGAATTTTTGAATTCTATTATATATGTGCCAAGTTTACAAATGTTCTACACTTTATTATAATTTTCTATGTGCAATTGTATGTATTTATTGGAAAAAAATTTTATACTAAATATTTTGACAATTGAAATTTTAGCTGGAAATTCTTGACAGTGTGAAACATGTGATCATTGATGATAGGCCTGAGTCTTTTGAACATTGTGTTATTTGGGCACGTCTTCATTGGGAAGAGCAGTACAATAACCAAATAAAACAACTACTTTATAACTTCCCACCTGATCAGGTATAAATACGAAGTTACTCAAATATTTATCTCATGTTTTGTCTTGAATGCTTTTCTTAATTGAAATCTGTTATAGGTAACAAGTACTGGTGCTCCTTTCTGGTCTGGCCCAAAACGTTGTCCTAAACCCTTGACTTTTGATGTAAATAATGTAAGTAATAACTTAGAATCTCACTGTTTTATAAATATTCATTTAGGAAACATTACATTACATTAAATAAGAAATTATAAATGCTGTGACACTTGAATTAAATTGTTTTTGCAAATGATTATATATATATATATATATATATATATATATATATATATATATATATATAATATAAATTAGTTTTTAATTGGGTGCATAAAAAACTATTCATGTTCAATTTTATTTTTCTTCACCAAATTAATAAATTCTGCTCTTATGAGTATGAGTTGCATATTTTTAGTCTTATCATATTTTTATTAAATTTCGATTGCCCCAGATTTTTTTTTTAATGAAGCTGTCATCTAGATGCTTCAACAGTTCATGGGTTCGATTCTCACCATGGGCTTGGTTCTTTGTACTGATTCCAAAACTTTCTCTAAATTATAGGTCCTAGAAATTTTTCCTTCACAAGACCACTATATGACAAGAAAACTGAACGCATTTTTTAATTTTGCCTTTGTTAAAATTTTTGTTGTGTTTAAGAAAATCTTATTTCTTATATAAAATATTTTTTTAAAGCCATTGCACCTAGACTACATTGTTAGTGCTGCTAACCTTAGAGCTTTCATGTATGGCCTTAAAGGAAACAGTGATAGAAATTATGTCGCTGCTGTAACCAAAAAAGTTGTAGTGCCAGAATTTGTTCCCAAATCTGGCATTAAAATTGCAGTCACAGATTCTGAAGCCCAAGATAATCATGCAACAGGTATGATCATTTGCATTGTTTGTTAAGAAAATTATATGTCTCTTGTGTTCTGTCTAAATTTAAAATTTCTTACTATTTTAGCAAATATACTTATTTTATATCAGATTCAGCAAAATAGTTATTACTGAATTTATAGACATTCTGCTACCTCAACAATAAAGGCAAACCTTTAATTGTTGAGCTAACAATTAAAATGATTGGCCTTTAATTCAAATTCTCATAGGCTTCATCCCCATCTAATGCATGAATATTTGTAAGGTATTATTATTTGATTTATTTTAAAAACTAAAACAGTAAATATGAAGAGGTTGTAAGTATTCTTAATGAAATAAATCTTTAAAATGTTACTTATATGGTAAAATACACTTATGTGCTCAATCTTTGTTTATTTGATGTTATAAGCAAAATTTGCTCACTTTACAAATTTTGTTTAGCAAATGATATTTTATAATTCATAAAACTTCTGTTGACTTTAACTTTGCCAACTGATTTAATCCCTTCTAGAGAAGTTTTGAATCCAGGTATCTGAAACAATTTTAAAAGAAATAATGTGGAAATGAGTAAAAAAAAAAATTTGAATATCTGCTTTAAGGAATTGACTGGCAATATCTATAATGTGGATCTTTAAAACCCTAATGATTAGATATTTTAAATAACATTATATTTTAGAATGTTCAATTATTCACATTACTGCTTTAATTCTTGAAAATAGTTGACATTTTTTTGATGAACAAGTCATTTTTAATACCATAAACTAGATTTTACTATCAAAAATAATTATTTCAGGAATTCCTTAATTTAAATCATTTCTTAACATATCTAAGCCTATTTTCTTAGCAAAATTCTCATTGTTAAAAATATTCATAGACAATCATGTCAAATGTAATTTATACCATTGCTTATATATTTATGTGGTTTTAAAATATCAGTTTATCAGTTTTTAGTGAAATGTTTCCTATACTTTTTTTCTTACATTATCTGTATTGTTATTTTTTCATTCTTTTTTAGCTGACATTGATAAATTATCTCAAATACAGAATGAATTGCCTAAACCATCTGAACTTTCTAATGTTCAAATTGAACCAATTGAATTTGAAAAGGATGATGATAGTAACTATCACATGGACTTTATTGTTGCGGCTTCCAACCTAAGAGCTGAGAATTATGGTATATCTCCAGCTGATCGCCATAAAAGCAAGCTAATTGCAGGAAAAATAATCCCAGCTATAGCTACAACAACTGCTATTGTTTCAGGTTTAGTCTGTTTAGAACTTTATAAGGTGATTTTTTGTTACTTTATCTTGTTATAGTTTTCTGTTTTTTATAAAAATAGTAATTTATGAAGTTTGTAGTTAATTCTAATAATTTATTGGCATCTATGCATTATCCATTATTACATTTATCATCATTGGTTAACACATTTTCCTAAATGTTAAAAAATCTCATTATTTTTATGTTGAATACTTGAAGATATTTACAAAGTATGAAGTGTGTGTATGTGTGTGCACTGTTAAAAGTGAATTATATTTAATATACCAGGTATTTTGTAAAATATGGATGAAATACAATAATTATATTTTGTGCTCACTTCTGAAAAATTGAAAAATAGGGCTCTGAATCAGTTTTAAATAACAAAGGATGCTGAGAATAATTCCAGTAATTAGAGCAAGAATATTTTGATATCTGTATTTTTGAAGAGTCCTTTCAACAGGAAATTGCTGTTGTATGCTTCAATTTCACAAGTATTTAGTAGTGTTTTGTAAAAATGGTAAAATCTTAATATTTGTAATGTAATTTTTATGGTTTTTAACACTTAATTCTAAGAATTTTAAATTCTAAATTATATAAATACATAGATTTTATATTCTTTCAATTTTGTAAACTTTGAAAACTTTTGATTATTGTATAATAATTCCAGCTTGGTTTTATTTACAGTTAGTTCAACAGCAGAAATTGGAGGCCTATAAGAATGGATTTATTAATCTTGCATTGCCACTTTTTGCATTTTCAGAACCCTTGCCTGCTCCTAAACAGAAAGTAATTAATTAGAATAATTAATTTTAATAAGTATTTTTACAATTAGAATAGTTTTGAGATCACTAAATAAATGCCCATTTATTCTGTAAATACTGCATTTTGTATTATGTTTTAACCCTATTTCACTATTTTGTCTTACAGCGTATACATTCTCTAAAAGTGTTATATCTGCTAGGCAAAATTCTTTATAAATGTTATATTCTTTCTCAATTAATAAATTGTAATTTGTGTATATTCTAAGAATTTTTAGAGTTAAAATAAATTACTAAATTTATTATGTATTATAACCTTTTTTCAGTTTTATTACCTTTAGCTAAAAATATATTTAGATATGGATTCTTGAAAGACTAAGCAATAATTCTTGCTGCTGATTGGAATGCAATATAAACTCCCCCCCCCCTCCCATAATGTTAGAAATAGTAAAGAAACACAAATCTGAAAATGACTTTTAATCTAAAAAATTCATTGTGATTAATATCTTAATTTAACTAATACAAGTAAATATGGAATTTTTGGTAATAATCTGTCTTTCTGTTTGAGTAAGTATGCCATTTTTCATTGAGATTAATCCAAAAAGTGTCCAAACAAGCAAAGGTATTTTTAATTGTTCTATTGTAATTCTATTGGTTAAGAAAAAGAAAAACTTTGTTGATGATGTTTATGTTATCTAGAATATTCTATTTATGACTTACTGAAAGCAAAAGTTTTAACATTCCTTTACAATGGTTTATACAGCTTTTGGTATTTAATTATTCCAAAAAAAATTTTTTTCCTTCAGATGTTGTTCAATAAATGTTATTGTAGTTTTTGGTTGAATTTTAAATTCTTTTGTTACAGGAGGTAAATTGTGTAGATTGACATAGTTATTGGTTGAATTATGTCGATTAACAATGTTAGATTAATCCAGAAATGTTCTTCTAAAATTTCTTGAACGCATTTAAATGTTCATAGGATGATTGCTCCATATTTAATAAGAACTATAAAGAAGCTAAGAAAAAGTAATTTATATTGTCTAGCTGACTTCCAGATCTAGAGCTATTCTACTAATTCATTCCATTTTAATACTTGATCCTGAGTTAACCTTTCTTAAACCACATCTGCTGCTTTGGACAGAATGTCCACAATTTGCATTAATCCTTGATTTAAGTCATGTCCAATGTAATCTCATAGCTGCTCAATGGGAGAGTTGAACCTAAAAAATATGTCAAATGCAGTCAGGCTATCAAAAATTTGTGTAATTATGTTTCCTAGTATTGTTGAAATACTGTTTCCGATGGACCTTCCAACAAGGTCAAAGCAACAAGCTCCATAACTTGAATGATATGGTGTCAAGTGATCTTTAATATGTACTGGAGACACACTATGATCAATCATTATATTATGTACTCAAAGCAATGTTGCCTGCTAGAGATCCGGTTTAATGCTTAATTAAATATGTGGGTTCATGTCATTCTCAGGGTCGTTGTCATACCTGTTGGCAGCTATCATGCCTCCACGCAGAAACAAAATCCATCCACGAACAATACCCAATGTCACTCTAAATTTACAGTTTTCTGAAGATCTCCGATTAGAAAAATAAATTATTGAAAATATATATGTGCACAAACTGAATGTTTAATGTAAGTTTCTATTTTTTCTGTTAAAAATGTATAATAGTATCAAATATGTTATTTAAATATTACTGTTGCACAATATTAAATATGTTATTTAAATATTGTGCAACTAATTGAAAAATGCATAAAAATAAATTGAAAAAGTACAATATATGTTCAATTGTAATAAAATTTGAATTAAAAATTATTAATTAGATATGATTATAATTCTTTAATTTAAGATGTAGGCAAATAAATGTTTTTCCCCCTTTGTATTTCTAGTATTATGATACTGAATTTAGTTTATGGGATCGTTTTGAAGTTGCTGGTGAAATGACCCTGAGAGAATTTTTAAAACATTTCAAAGTAGGTAGATGTTTACTTCTACTAATATTTTAATTGATTTTTTATCATTTCAATAAGTTTTAAAGTCTTCATTTTATTTTTTAGACTGAATATAATTTGGAAATCACTATGCTCTCTCAAGGTGTTTGCATGTTATATGCTTTCTTCGTCCAAGAGCAAAGGAAAAGAGAGCGACTGGACCTAAAGTAAAAAGGCCAACATATTAAATATCTTGTTAATATTTGTGATACATGCTCTTAAGTAAAGTTCTATTATAAAAATGTATCAACTTTCAGTATTAATTCTCAGTTTTTTTTATGTATATGTAAAAAAAAAAAAAATCAATCCATACCATGAGCTATTTGATAACATCCCACCTTGTCCTAAATCCATAATCTTAAAAATTGATTTTACTAGGAAAATTTAGTCTTTTCATAAAAGTTTTAAATGTGTTAATAGCATCACTATGTTATCACTATGGTTAATAGGATAATAATTGTCCAAGGCAATATATTAGTAGCAGTAATTAATGGGGAAATTTCAAAATATTTTAGTATTCAGGATACTAAACATCTATTGAAAAATGTATTTTTTCTGAAAAAATTTTTCTTAATATTTTAATTGCCTTTAAATTAATAAAATTTTCTGCTTCAAATTCCCTTTTAATGTGTAGAATTATTTAGATCCTACATTTAGTTCTCATGTTTTGTTCTTTACATTATTCAAAATTTCTTGATTAAAAATGTGTTGAATTCAAACCATAACATTTACTGTAATATCTATTTGCAGAATGAGCGAAGTTGTGGAGAAAGTATCTAAACGCAAGATAGAGCCCCATGTTAAAGCTTTAGTATTTGAATTGTGTTGTAATGATGATGAAGGAAATGATATAGAAGTTCCCTATGTGCGATATACACTGCCATGAGTTAGTAGCTGTGTTTCACTGAATGTTATTCTAGCAGGTAATGCCAATTTATAAATATTTGTCTCTAAATAAATTATATGTGTATAATATATTGTTCGATTGCTTAAAAATAATAAATTTCCTAGTTATCTCACATTTTCAACCTAAATTTTTTTAAATTCTGTTTTCATGCAATATAACCTAGTCATAATAGTACAAAAGATTTATAGAAAAATGAATAGCTTAGGTCTACACTTCAAACATTTTTGTAATTCAATTCTGAACTTTTCATGCGAGAAATAAAGGCTATTTGTCCTCTTTAAAAATATCTAAAAATGTTTATTTGAATTCCAAGTGCTCATTGAGATGGTTTTACAAAGTTATGAAAACTTGAAATTTGCTTAATTTCTCAACTATTTATATTTTAGAGTAATGTAAAAGAGAAGTTTTTACTTTGTTTTTAAATTTTGTGCTGTCATTTATAGTACACTTTATCTTTAGCCAATGCATTTGCCATTATCTTGTTTTATAATTTTTTGACATAAATGTGCTTTTATTTCAAAAGTATTTTAATTTAAACACTGATTTCTGTTCATTTTTTTGTTATCCTCTTGTGTAATTTAGGTACTTAGTTAATTTACTAGTGATAGATATTAAATATATAAAAATTATTTATTTTAAATTACAAATACAAGTGATAAATTTTAGTTAAATTTATCTATTATTTATATGAATTTTACCGTATCTTTATTATTATATATCTTTCGTACTTATACCTTTCCTTTTTTTCATTTTAATTGTAGTTAATTGCTTGAAAATATTATTCTAATTTTATATGGCTCAAAAAATTTATCATTGTTGTTCCATTTCAATTTCAATAATATGAGAAGCACTTTTTTGAGAAATATCAGTAGATGTCTAATTTTCAAGAAATTTAGGAATTTTAATCAGGATTTTTATAATGGGCAAAGTAAACATTAAAATCTAAAAATAATTTATGCAATTTAAGTTTTTAATGTTTGATATTTTTATGTTTTAAGACTAATTTAATAAGCTATTTTAAAAAAACTTAATTTAAAATTCTTAATAGTATCTTAGTATTTTTGTAATTACTGGAATGTTTATTTTATTTTATTTTTTCTTTTAGTCTTGTGGAGATACATTGACTGCACATCCAAAATTATGAAAGAAAAAGTATATGGACTATTAGTTGAATAAAATATTCTCGTGGAATGTGTGGATGATTAATATTTTTGTCGAGCCTCTTCTCATCTTTTATATCCACCAAATTTTATATTTATTTCCATGCTTATTTATGTGGCTGCATTTTTAAGCCAAGAATTTTGAAGTGTTTGTGTTACAACAGCTCTCGCAGTCTTAACTAATAAAGTTTTCATCTTTTTTAATTGCTTGTTTTCATGAAAACATTTCACGTGTCACATGTTTCTTCATTTATGTGGTCTTGTTATTAATTATTCAGATTTAATCTAACAATTTCAAAATATTTTTAAATTGTTTTAGAAAATGATCTTGATTATTTTTTTCCTATTACAAAAATTGTCCAGAATGATATTGACAATGTATATTTGATGTCATAAAATATTTACTTATTTATTTTAATAATATGAAATCATGACACACACACACTTCCATATTCTAATGTAAATATATCCATAAAAATTAGGATATTTCTACAACTGTAATTCATTTAAACAAATGATTGTTATATAGCATCTGTATTAATGCAAAACTTAAATTTCAATTAGATTAAAAGATTTATAGCAATTTTTGTCTTTAAATATCTATAGACAAATGATTACAAATTTAGCTGAACGGCCTTAAGTTTAAAAGTTTGTGTGTTGAAATTGCATCTTGAGCTCCAGTGTTTTTGGGGTGATTGGAAGTCAACTTTAAAATTGTAGAATTACTGTTAACCCCGAAATTTTTTTTTTTAAAATCATGATTATAAAAGAATTTAGTTCATTCCTGTTAACTGGATATTTTTGTTGTGGATTACATTTTTTCCTGGAGAATTTCATGACTACTGAATTTTCTTAAATTGATTAGGTACCTTTTTGTACACTATCACCTAAAAAATTAAAAATTGATGATAAGACAGAGTTCTCTTTTAAATTTGGTACTCATTGATTTGCTATAGAAGTATGAAAATATCAATATTTCAATGCATTATTCATTTTTTTACTTGTAGTATGAATGTGATTGTGGAGTATTAGTTATCGATATACCATTATTTTCTTATAATCAGAAACAAAAATATTATTTTTTAAAAAAAACAAGATAAGCTTTCAAGGTAAAAACCTTAAGTTTAAAATAAAATAAATAAATAAAAAGGAATGTGATTTTACTGTTAATGAGGACTTATTTACATATATATAATATATACAGTTTTACAATAAGTAATTAAATGAAACAAGAGGTTTACAGTTCACACTTCTAGAAATCAGAATTGGCAACCAAATAATTTGCCTACTGGTTTTCTGTCCCCAATTTGAGCTTGGTGGTTTTGAAAC
>JAPDSC010068469.1:0-10696 GCA_026290005.1 Latrodectus geometricus
GAATTACAAGATCAGAATCACCAGACTTCGCGAATGAACTTCCTTGGGTAGAAGATTAATAATATGTGGACCTGGCACATTCTGTGCACGTCGCCAAATGACAAGTACCGCCAATCTAATAAAGTGGCGACTGCTTAAGTAATTATACGGCACTCTTCCCCGACACAAACTCTCGTTTTCTGTTCGGCTAACCAAATTATGTCACCCTTTAAGGCCACAGAGCTCTAAACATATTCCAAACAATTGAATATTCCACTGGGTGATGATCAACTCCCACTAGTTAAAGCCTTAATTGGTCTATAAATTGGATAACGATGATACAGGCGTGTCAGGATAATTTGGCGCCCATGGCGAGCAATTCAGCAGCCTCTAGTTCTGTTTAGAGTATTCATACATAATCAACGATTCTTATGCAGAAGATTCAAATAATGAAAACTACTTGAAAGAGAATGAGAATTCGTTCAACTGTATTATGTTAATCAATGTCCTAGAATATTGAATTAGCTTTATTGTACTGAAGACCGTTAACAATTAATGAACTTAATGAAGACCTAGCTGTTTCCCTAAGGAGAAACGAAATTTGATTTAAAATGCCTTTCCTTAATTTGTGGTTGAAATATATTGGAAATGAATGAATCGGAGAATTTATATAAATGGAACATATTTTATTGACGACAGCGAAGTAGATATTTACTGTAAGGGCTTTTTATGTGAATTGAATACTAATAGCATTGGTTTTGCATATATTTAATTTAAAACATAAATGGATTTTTCAAACTAGATGCTACATAGTATTTGACTTCAAAAACTGAAATTAGACGAAGCAAATTAAAATATTTACAAAATAATTTTACTCTATACCTGTGTATTATGAATATTAATAATTATGCCACATATAAATGGGATAGTTAAAGTGTATATTCTATGAAGGAAAAAAATATTCAATAAGTTCAAATATTTTAATGAAAGTAATTTTTATATATTGTCATTTTAAATCCCCACTATTTTTAATGTAGTAAATTTATATAGGAATTAACTGTATTTAAAAATGGTGGCATGGATTTTCTGTGTGAAAGTAGACTCGGTTTTTCTAAATTTTAATGAGACTAATAATTTTGAAATTACTTAAAAAGAAATATGTATAAAAACAACATACATTAATGTCAATTTTTGATAATATATTAAGTATTTCTGGAATATTGGTTTGTGTTTATAGGCCATAAATTAGGCCAAAGTGAAGTAATAACGAAAAGACATTATTGGTAGTTTATCAAATAACCATGACACAGATATAACAACGATGTAATCTTTTGACAATATTTAAAATTTATGGATGATTTTTATTTATTTCACGCCAAATTCTCGTCAGTAGACCGTTTTATAGGTAAAAGACAATTTATATAATTATCAGCTTATTTTCTAACTATATAAAAGAATTGAATATTTTGCTTTTGTTGTAAATGATTTGTTAAAAAATGATAATTTAAAAAAATAATGTAAGAATAATTGTTAATCTACAAGTATTATTGGAAGATTAACACATCTTTCTTTAAAGTTAGAATTAAATTATACAACTTATTAATTCCTGAAATTTTTAATGTGTTAACATAATGTAAGCCAATTTATATCATTTTATCGCAAAATTTAAGAACTTAAAAAATGGTTTTGCATATGAGTTATTTGTGTAAAATAGTGGTTTTGAATAACATTTTTAAAATTATTTCAAACAATATTTAAATGTTGTTTTACAAATATTTATATCAAAATTTCGATCACTCTTTTCTGAAATTATGAAATTCCATAAGCAACTCTCTAATCGTGTTGCTTATAATTTCAAATATTTTTTCTGCACATCCATTAATATAATCTTTAAAGTGAATAAAAGTAACTCCTGATTAAAAGAAATCCATTGGAGAGTTAAAAAATAATTTTAAAAAATAAGATTTGCGATTAATATAATTTACTTAAGTATTCATTTTAGTTGATTCTTTTTTGTAATGTAACTACTAATAATATTTTGACCTTAAATACTTTCTATAAATAGTTATCAATACATGAACAGTACATTTTATTTTCAATGCTATAATTATAAAATATTCCAATGTTATACAGTAAAATATTTTCATCTTGATAAAAAAAATAAAGCAATAATTTGCGCATTAAGTATTAAAAAATAATAAAGTGCTATTTTAGCATTTGAAAATAGTGTATCGTATTATTATTATATATTTCAAAACGCAAATTTCAAAACTTCTATACAGAAAAACTTTTTTATTTGAGTAATTCCAAAGACCGATTTCGTAATTAAAAAGATTAAAAGCGGAACACCGATTCTGATATTGACTTTTTTTTTATGAATTTTTAAATGAAAATCCTTAACATTTGAAAAGTTTTACTTTTTTACTTAGCATAGCAAACATGTAATGAAATTAGTCTACATAAAATTCTACAAAAGAAAGAAAAGCAATTAAGTTCACTCTTTTGTTACCTTTTGCTTCAGTGTAAATAAAAAAAAATGTATCACTGTATTCTACATTTCATCTGACTGAGCAAGTTCATTAAAATAACATCTTAAGATTAAAAACAGATGAGAAGAGGAGGAGAAAATGAGAAAAATATGCATCCATCGAAAAAACTGACTTATTAGTTTTGAACACTGTTTCTAGCGAATTATGTTTTTCGGATAAATAACTGAATGAAAAAAATATATTAATACTAAAACAAATGAGCTTACTCTAAGAAATTACTTTTGGAACATCGAAATGAGCATGCAAATCAACGGTGCATATGTATTAAAAGAGGAAAAATTGATATATGCTGACTAAAGAATTAAATTAGAAAAGGAATTGCTTTGTTAAAAATATTTCTGACAATATTTATGACAAATTTGTATAAATAATTTACATAGACATTATGATTTTGGATGCTTTAGTCAAATAAAAGATTAAACATATTTTAAACAAATCGCTTAAAATTTTGATATTATGATATCTATTGTAAGCATGTTTTGTGAGATTTTTTGGAACTACTTTAATATACCCCCCCCCCCCAAATTGAAAATTTGGGGACTTTTTTCCTCGCCAAGCAAAATACTTGTTTTTGGTGCCTTTTTTTCTCGTCAAGATGGATTCTCGCTAAATACAAATAATTAATAACAAAAAAAAAATGGTACAAAATACAAGAAAATACTAAATTTGACAACAGCAAAAACGTAAAAGATGAAAAAACCTAAATTGGCAACACCAAAATAAGAAACAGCAACCCTAAAAAATCCGTAGAGGGTGCCAGATTTGGCGCTTAATTTTTTTTTTTGAGGGGGGGTGTATATCATAGTTGTTTCGATTTTTTTGCTGAACCTGAAGATGAATCTAATTTTGGATCTAGTTTTAAGTAGATTATAGAACTATAAAATTCCTCTTATTGCAGGAAGGAAGCAAATGCAATAACTAGTGAATTTAAATTTTGAGTTGTGACTTAAATTGTCAGATTGATAACAGTAAATTATAATTTTTCTTTTGCTAGAACAGCCAAAAATTATTTCCTTGATATTTATATGAAAAGTGAATTAATCCATTTTATTCTAGATAATTACAAATAAAAAATAAATTTAATGATTTATTTTTTATTTGTAATTATCGAGAGATATTAATTACAAATTTATGAATAAATATTTTGTAATATGAAATTTATTAAAAAATATTTATATATTTTTTGTTATGTTTCCCTGTAACATTATATATTTGAAAATATTTTTAATTGGAGTAGTTAAATATATTACAATTAAATTATCTTTCCAAATTTAATTAAGCATTTTGAAAAATTACTGTAATATATTCAATTATCCCACATAAAAATGTTCTTTATATTAAAAATTTTGCTATACTCAGTTATACAATATTTTACAAAACCTAACAAATATTATAAAAATAAATATTTTCTAATAAATTTCATATTAAAAAAATACCTAAATGGATAATTGCTTTAATTATTAGACTGACTTTTTTTCGGTTCATTAGAAGTACCTCAAAAATATAGGATTAGTTTTGTTATTCAATGAATGCTCATTTTTGCATACAATATCCAATCAGGTTGGAACACCTTAAAGTGGTTTCCGAGCCCCTACGAACATTTAAATAAGAATCGAACTGTAGAACCAAAATTTGATTACCATTTAATCATAATAAATAAATTTCCAAACAATGTTTCACATTATTACAACAAGACTTTGAAAAATTACAATAGCTATATGACTTATCGATTCCGAAAAAACTAAAATACTATTCCCTTAACCAAATACAAAGTTTCCTCCTAAAATATTATATTTATATATTCCATTTTCTGAAACAAATTGTCTTAAATGTAACAGAAACGCAGACTGAAATAATACTTCGAGGAAAATCTCTTGGATCTATAAACAACCGCATATATCAGCGGCGCATTTCTGCGTATTCAAATTTATAACGGGAAGAACAAATACAATATTTTACTCTAGCTATGGAAGCATAAAATAGCAGAATCTGAATTTCAGGGTCAGATTGTTTTCACTCGCATCTATATTTATAACAGGAAAATTGAAATTTCTTTTCAGATAGTTCCATTGTGAAACGAAATTTTTTTCGGCAGCTGTTTCAGCAAATTGAAATAAATGTTGAAACATCCTTTGAGCTGCCGTGAGAGAGAAAGTGCGTGGTAACACTGAATTCTTTTCTTACAAACAGAACAATAGAAAGCATCGTGTGATATTAAAAGATACTTTTAAATATTCCTAGACCAGATGCATAAAAAACGTGATAGTTCTTTTTAAAGAATAATTTTTAAAGAATAAGGACACGAAATGGCTGTTCTATCGTTTGTGTTTCATAAAGTTAAAGTAACTCAATAAATTAGAATATTTATTATGGGAAAATGGAATGGGAATAGAAACATTTATACAACAATGGAAGTTAAAAAAAATGTTTTTAGTTGGCTAATAATAAAAAACAATCAACTAATACTAGTACAGAAAAGGTGATCTCCATATTGCTTCCAATTATTGTAACGTTTCAACTATAAAATGAGTTTTCCTGATGGTATAAATTCTGGAATTAAAAATGGAAACAAAACTTAAATCTGTATAAAAAATCTCCGATACCACGTAATTAAATCAAGTAAAAGATAAAAAATCTTAAATACAATTAACTTTTAATACTCAGGGTCAAATTTTATCAGGATTATAACCGAGTTTTATTTGTTCATTTATTGCCTTTTTATATTTGTTTATTGCTTTATATAAGCTATCATATAACCCTTTTTTATACATAACTTGAAAATTTCGATCATATTAAATAATCTGATTAAAGGTATTATAGTGCATTTGTACTAACCACAATGAAGGGTCAAAATTTAAGTTCTAATTCGTCAACACTCAAAGCTATCAAAAATAAACTTTAAGCCTAAAAAATGCTCTACAAAGGAAAACCACTTTTGAAGTGAATTAAATTTGAAATAATATTTCATCAAAAACGTTAAATAAAAGTTTCGTGACAAGAATTTGCTGTGAATAGCAAAAATAAATGTGCTTCATCTTAAATCAAAATAAGTTTTCGTGGCATTCAAAGTAAAAACAAATTTTAAAAAAATTTACAATAACGAATTCAAATTCTTTGCTATTAATAAAAAAATGTGATGAAAATACAGTTAGCAGTATTAAAGAAAATTAGATTAATATATGCACCAAAATAACAGATGTCTATATTAATATGTTAGTCGATTCATTTCTGCAAGTTCTGTAATATTGTGTATGCCTACATTTGCTACATTTTTAAAAAATATATACACTGACAATAAAATATTTCCTTAAAAACAATAAAATTTAATCACATAAACATGCCATGATACAGTAGGTTTATTTATAATCATTGTCGACTACAAACTTGTTTTTAAATCTAAAATATATTATTTTTAGTATGGTTTAATGGTTAAGCAAATTAATAGAAAGTTATGTTAATTGGAGCATTTACGCAGGTACAAACATCCAGGTAAACTAAATAAATAATTTGAAATTACCATCTAGTATTTCAGTGAATTGTCTTTTATCCTTAAAATAGTCAATATTGTTGGAAACTAATTTATATCATTTATATTGTCACTCTTAAATTATTAATCTTTCCTTTCTTCGAAGAAATTTTTCAATTCCTTTTACCTTTGTTCAGCAGACATTTTAAATTTCGCTACATACCGGATTTAATGGAACACAAGAAACATGGGTGATAAAATAAGCACATTCTTACTCAGTAGAGTGTAAATGAAGAAGACACGTTATCGATTTATATATAACAATCCCTTTCAAAGTAGCCAATTTCTTAGATTTCATCCAGAAAAACATCCAGAAATTCATTTATTTATTAAATTTGAGACTAAATCAGAAATACAGAACCCAGTAAAATTTTTCCAAAACGATGTTTCTTTTGTTGAAATTATTTCGGAGATAAATCTGTATAAAGTTTTCTATTTTCAATTAAAACATTAAAATAACAAAACTCCATTTAAATGAAAAAAATATATTTTTTAATTGAAGAAAATGACTCTTGATTTATTAGACGCTCTGTACCTTAATTTTTTGGATGATTGTATAAGAGAATTTAAAATGCTACACATATCAAAATTATTTAAGTTTCTTTTATCAGAAAAGCTTATAGATAAAAGAATGTATGAGAGACTGCAAAATAACAATGCAGCAAAGAAATTCCAAGTCATAATGGAAAAATAACTTTCGTTATTGAAATAGTTACTCACGAGCTGTTTGGAATTTACGTCTCACTTGTTCAGCCAATTCATAAAAACAATTTCAAATTTAGCTCTTCTACAATTCCTGTTCAACAAATCGTGTGCCTTTGTTCTTGTTTTTCATCTCAACAAATTCTAAGAATTGTTGAATCCAAAAATAATCGGCACAAAAGAGAATTCACCTGGCAGTTCCAAGAATTACATTGATTTTAAAAATCTTTTGAGCACCTGCTTTTGTAGTATTAACTTCAAAATGTCACTAAAATTGTTGTCTTTTGTAAATTACTTGTATTTCAAGATGGCTGTAGTGAAATACAAATGAGAGTAACATTTGTTAGAGAAAATATCGATTGCTTTGTTACAATTTAATGAAATTAAGAATTTCCGAAAAACAAAACTGAAATAACTATAAGTATTCGATTTTACAACTAAATATATATTGTAAAATGTTTGTTTATCGAAAGTATGAATTTAAACCTAAAATATAATAAAATGGGTGGTTTTTTCCCCCATTTAAAATCCTTTATACTTATATTTTTCTTTTGTAAATTAAGCAACAAAAAATAAAAACTATGAACAAGCTAAAATACCTCAGTACCTTCATTTAAATTTTCTATACCCTGAAATTTCATTTTAAATAAAAAAAAAAGGTACAGAGAATTATGGTATTTTTAAACTATACCTGAATCTCAAAATTTCTCAGATTTCAATGAGCATAAAAAAAAATTATGTAAGTGGTATACGGAAAATAATGCATAATATTTAAAGTTTTTAACTGAAATAAAATCCACACAGTAAGTATTTAACAATATTAACTGAATATGAATGTCTTTAGATAGTGTATGTGTGAAACAATATATAAATAGATCATTGTCAACAAACTAGCTGTTAATTATCCTAAATCAGATTTATAGAAGAGACATTCGCTTTGCTTTTTATATTAAAAATTTGCTTTCAATTTTGAAAAGTTTTTCTGTCTATTAAGATTTTAAATTCTATAAATAAAAAGGTATGAATAAATATACAATCGAAATGAATGTTTATTTTATTTTTTAAATACATTCTCTTTGAAGAATAAAATTGCATTACAGAAAACACTCCAGAACAGAAAAAAAAAATTCTAAAAACTTAACTCACAACTTCAAAGGTCTCTGCCGACAATTGTTAGCCTTTGCATTAGAAATAATCTGTTACAGAATATCTTAGCATTTACAATCGTAATCGACTAGTAAATACATTTAAAAACCGTACCGAGAGAGAACTTAACCGTGACTGTATCCCCAAAGTTTTCGGAAAACCGAAGCAAAAATTATCCCAGTAAATTAGAACAAAGGAGAAGTTAGAGAGCGCAACATTACAAATTAAAACTAATAAAAATGCATAAACTCAGATTGTAACTCATTTGCATCCGGGTGTTTTAAAGATAAATGTATGAATTTCGCATGCAGTCACAATTACCCATCGTTACAGAATTCTCTCCCCGGTCTCTAGTCTCCTTTATGTACTAAATTTAAATTTAAGTAGGGGAAGGGTTGAAAAGGGATGCAGCAAAACGAGGATAAATGCTCCCAAACAAGACAACGGCAGACGAAGCCATATTTAACAAACTCGCAACAATTTCCTCCCCTGCAAAAGCAAAGATAATTGTTACAGCGCTCCTGAAATCTTTCAGAGTTGACTGGAAAAGTTGAAAGTGGGGGGTGGATCTGCCTAGTCGAGGAAGATTTTTGGGTGGATAGCCAAGAGCCAGCATGGGAGGAGAGGTCAGAATGTGAATTTTAAGTGAATCTCGTGAATAGGTGGGTTAGAGAATCCAGCTTTGTTAGAAACAGATTGGTGACCTTCCAAGTACAAATAGAGGTAGGCGTTTCGTCAAATTATGAAATCTTTATGAGGAAAAACACCTATAATTTGTTCCGTTAGAAATTGTTGAATTGGTGAGTACTTCAGTTCACATAATAAGGAAAACACACATTCATCGATATTTAACATAGAAAAATTATGTTAAAATATAATTAAAAAATTGTTTAAATATTTACTTTTAAAATTCATGGTAAAACAATATTTTGTAGGCATTACCAAAATATAATTGTTCACTTTCCAAAATTTGGTTATGATCTTGGTGATTTCAATGACGTAAATTTAAAATTTGATAAGCAGAATGTTTCTATGCATTTTGAGCTGCAACTCTAAAGCATTCTTTCGAATTTGGAATGCATTAAATAAAGTTTTTTTTAAAATTATAATAAATTATTATAATTTTCAAAATTCATTCGAAATTGCCAATTTATATAATAAAGTAAAATATAGTAACAAATTTAATGGTATAGCTAAATGCTCTTAATTGTTACAATGTTTATTTCTTGTATAAAATGAACACAATGAGAAAAATTTGTTTTTGCTATATGAATTTAAAAAAGATTTCCCCAAACAAACAATAAAAAGATTACTGTAAAATGTAGATGCGACGAGATGATGGCCAAGACAATTCTTTTTTTCTTTAAAAAGAACCTTTTCCAATTAATTTTATTAGAATACAAAATGATCATAGAACCTACAAATAAGGAAGAGTCGAAAATCATAAAATCTTGCTCCTTGAGCAAAAAGTTAATTTGCATATAGAAAACATTCCATAAAATTTGCAATAAATAAAATATTTTACATGAGCCATCGTATCTCATTATCTATTTGAGTGAATTCTATATTCATTAAAATATATATCTATATTCATTAAATTTCTTTCTACATTCATTAAAGTATATACAATTATAAAAGCACTGAAATGAGTCTTGTTTAAATTTGAATGAAAATTTCAAAATTTTAATGATTTTGAATATATTGTGAGAAATGTTTTGTTGAACCTTTAAAACACATTTCAAAGGAAAATTTTCGTTAGATAAAATAAAAGTTTGCATCAATTTGAAAAGGATTTTCCTTTGTGAAAAACTAAATAAAAATAACCGAGAAACTTGAATTTCATGTAAGTTTTATCACTCTAAGTATAAAAGCCTCTTTCTGATCTTTAATAAATACTGTTTAGTACAGCATTGTACAAACAATGTTCACATTGTACAAACAATGTTGTGATGTTTATTATAATTGTAGAATGTCCAATGTTCTACAATTATAGTAAAGAGTAACAATTCTTTACAATAATTTTAGAACATTGTTGCATAAGGATTTTTTTAAATAATTAATCAATTCTTGAAATGAAACATCAATTAATAGGAAACTGGTTCATTTCATTCTTCAATTTCTTAAAAGATTTCTATCAATTCAGTTTTCAAACATATTATAAGACATTTGAAACTCTTTTCATTTTAATAAAAAATCGATTATAATATATCGATAATTTAATCTGCAAATATTCACAGCTTGAACTTAAATTGACTTTTGAAATCATTTTTTATTAGATTGAGCAAACAATTTGCTAAATATAGTTTATTTAAGTAACAGTAAACTGTATAATATTCAGAATAATAATCTGAAGTGATGCATTTACATTAATATATGCAGAAAATGTCTGGGCAATATATTAGACTTGAATTTACAAAAATAGCAGAAAGCCTTTTGCGTATGATGTCTAAAATATCCATTACATTACACGGTGGTAAGAATTTATTATCATTTCTTTTATTATTGACATTGTTCCAGATGCTATCAAACCCGTAAGAGCCATTCAGCGTTTTTTGGGTATTGCACTAGGGATTATATTGATCTAGACATTCAAGCCACCTACGGAACCTTCTATTTACGGTTTTGTCTGGTTCGAAAACCAGCGTGGGTGGTTGCTGCTACCTTTCTAAATTGCTGAAGTCAAACGTATAATTGTTTTTAGAGTTTTATGTTCGTATGCCATTGTACCTCTCTTTCAAAGATGTGAAAAAAAGGTCACTATATAAATAGTATAGCATCTTTTACAGAAGCGATA
>JAPDSC010068474.1:8299-24574 GCA_026290005.1 Latrodectus geometricus
TTTTTTTTTTTTTTGCTCGGCTGCTTTAGTTAAGATATTACTTACCATTTGTGCGATTGTGAGGTATCTTTTCCACCATAAATATTTTCGTACACTGGGACCCATGGCAGCGAGGCCATAATAACTGTACATAACGATGTGAACAATGGAATTGATGATGGTTGGATATGCTTGGAAGCCACCTATACAGTGATAAATACATAAAAGTTAATGAAAAATTTAAAGTAATTCGAAGTAAGTTTTTAATTTTTTCAAATATTAACAAAGCATTATTTTCTGAAATTCACAATATGCAATTAAATTCATATAATTAGAAATGCGTTTAAATGAAATCAGAGATCAATAACTTACAGTAATATAATTAAAATGATTTTGAATAACTGAAAGAAATAATAATATGTAAATATAATCATAAGAAATTAGAAGGTATTAAGTATACCTTTTATTTAAAACATTATATCGTCAATTGGCAATTTTTCACTATGTGTAATTTTTGTGTTAACAGATTCTTTTTCGTAGAGAAGGATTTTCTCTATCAGATAAAAATTTAAATTTATAAAGGTATTTTAATTAAAATACTTAAAATAAGAATTCAATAAATTATGAAAAACATAAGCAAAACAGATATTTAAATTGCTTTAATAAAATTAAAATTTAAAGTGTTAATTTTAATTTTTTTTCATTTTTAGTAATACAAATTAAAACATAGATCAAAAGTTTGCAGTCAACAATAAGTTAGATAAATTAAAATTTTATATACACAGTTTAAAAACGAGTTAAGCGATATATTAAGTTTTAACTAATCCAACTTAGTTTTGATTACAAACGTTTGATCTATATAATAGTTTCTATTAGTTTGTTGTTTTTAAAATACAAACTCAAATTATTTTAAATTATTATTCCTTACCTATCAAAGATTCACTTTAAATTCAGTTAATCTTAATTTCATATAAGTTGAAGGTTAAATTGCGCTTTAGGTCCCCTACATCGCCAACTCGCGAATTTGAAGTGCTATTTCGCGCATGCTCATTAATTAACCCTTTGCTTTAGACTTTTCATTGGTCTCTAATTAAGTTTCACTTTGAAATAGCGGTAGAATTTTAGCCATAGCATAGCCGATTTTGAAAACACGCTAAGTACAGGACCTAAAGCACATTTTCACCTAGTTGAATAAATAGATTTTCAATTATTATATTATATATATTTTCTATATATACATAATAGAACTTTCTATAATGTTAAATATTTATTAAAAACGTAATTTAAATTTTATACGCTTATATACGTTTTAATATTTATTAAAACGTATATAAAGCGTAATTTTTTAAAATCAAAAATAAAGATAAGCATTTGCAAACCTTCATTCAATAAATTTCTTGTAGTTTAGAATAGCTTGACAATATTTTTGATCTCTAATGAATGCATAGTTAATACATATGTTAAAAATGAATCCACAAATACATACCTTGTTTTACGGAAAAATGATCAAAGGATTTTATGAGTTAAATTGATAATTACACAGGTATTTTACCTGTGTTATATAAAATAAGTTGCACTTTATATAAATATTACATGCTAAATGCCTATTTTAAATCAATGTTTCAAATGTTATTATTAATAGCATCCATATTCAATGAATTAAATCAATTCCATACTTGTTATTCTCAAAAAAAATATTCAATATACTTTTTATTTAAAAAATGAATATTATTTTCGAGTGTACTGCTTTTTGTTAATAAATTTCTGGACTTAGTTTCATTTTATATTCATATTTACAAAATCCCTATTTTTAAATGTATGTGAAAACTGCTCAAGTATCTTCTATTCGCCTTAAAAACTGAAATTATTTATATTTTTCAGCTTAATTTTAATCACAATTTATGTAAGTTCATTGAATATAACCATATATCAAATAATAAAATTTTTGCAAATGCCACGCTCATTAAAAATTTTAATATACTATATTTTTTAGTACATAATATAGTAGTTAATATTAAATATTTCTTTTTCTGTGTAACAGTTTCATACACAATTTGGATTTACCTAAAATAATAATTATACCGAATTTTCAACAAAAAATTTTAAAATTGTTGTATATTTTTTCTACAATGAGTGAATAATATAATATATAGTCGAATAAAAAAGAAGGCAAATTTAAAACACAAAATCAATGATTTACCAAATCACAGCATTTCAACAAATGATTTTGAGATTATCAATTATTAAAAATGTTTACTTCGTTCAGTTCTGAAGAATATCCAGCCACAAAGAGGTAGAACAAAATGATGAATGACGTGAAGGTTTGTAATGAGTTTGTCTTTTTTTCTTAGAACAAAAAAGATCTGCACATATAAAGCAAATTTAATAATTAATTTAATGAATAATTATCATAAACATATAGACACTAAAATAGGAAAGCATAGCACTAATGTGATTTACATATTTCCAACAAAAGTATAAAATTTTAAATAATAAAGTATTTTTTAAATTTCAAAATTTAGAAATTAGAGTGTAATACTAGCACGATTGACGAGATATGAGCTTGAGTAAATTATTTTAATGTATATATTTACTTTTTAAAAATATCTGAATTTGAACATAAGTGAAGTCTATGATATTTAATATTACCTAAAGCAAGATGAAAAATATATTATCTGTTAAATATAGTTTAAATAACCTTATAAAAGAAACTTTGAAATTTAGGAACTATTTTATATTATATTCGAATGAGAAAAAGTAAAATTTATTTTCACACAAGTTTCAAAATAATGAAATCAAAATATTTAAATTCAGTTAAATAAAAAACTTTTGTTGAAAGCATTCCTGAGTTTTTCATAAGGTATACAGATTATGAAGTTACTGATAGTTAAAGTTTAAAATAAGGACCAAATATGTTTGAAAGTCTATTTTTTAAAATTTAAAATATCAAAAGTTTAAGAAGAAGTTAACTTAAAAAGAAGTTAAGTTCACGTTAGATATTTATATTTTAAAATTCAAATTACAGTGAAAAATAAAGGAAATTAAACTTCATGAAAATTTTTCTTATGAATAATTATAACTAATTCATTATTATAAATAATTTTATACTAAGTAATTTAATCATAGATTTCAGAAAATTAAGGAAGAAAATATCCTTTATTACTTTAGAATCTTGCGAAATTTAAAATTTTAAACATTTGCATTTATATCTAATTAAATGCTTTGTTAATATGCTGATTGGCGATTGTTATAATTAGTCAAATACAGTAAAGTATATCTAGCAAATTATAAATAATATGTGGGCCAAATTATACAATTAATTATTAATATTGATAGTTTATAATCTCTTCCTTTTTTAAATATCATGTATATACCATACTACATATACATATTACATACACATATTATCAGGTCATATACATTATATTAAATTCATTATTAGATTGTTTTAATTAAAAATGTAAATGATTCTTAATCATTATACAGTTGCAAGCAAAAAAGAATAAGACAGAAATAAATAAAAAAGATTTCACTGAAAGGAATTATCTATTCTTACGGTATCCAGAAACTCCACATATTTCAGAAGGTAGATCACCCAACCACATGTTGCCATCTAATAAAAACGTAAAGAGCATAAATTAACATTTAATAAAATGTCGATGAGAAATTAAATATTAAAGATTAAAAGGACATTATTCTAATTACAAAAAAGACATACCCATTTTTTCTTGTATTTAGTTATTTCAAAGAATCATTGTAAGAAATGTGAATTCTTTAAAAAATACATTAATAGCTAATAAGCAATTTTATAAATTTTATATATAATTAATAAAAAATCAAAACTCTAATTTTAAAGCGTTGCTTATAGTTTATCTTAAAACATTAAGCATAAAAATTATCCGATATCTTTTTTAATTTTTAAAAAAGATATAATAATAAAAAATAGGGTAATTTTAATGTTTAATTATTCAAAAATTATTCAGTAATTTCAGAAAATTTAAAAAAAATATTTTCGAAAGTTTTATTTAAAATTACTTATTTTTAAAACCAGTATTTCAGTTTCTAAAATTTATGAGAATAAAAAGCTAATAAAGTAATTGTTAATTTATATGACGCCTTATAGTGCCTAAAATGAATCTATAAAATCTTTTTCCAAATGTTTTTGCCAAATCACAAAACTACGCAAATATAAAATTTGAACCACTAATTTTAAGTATGAATGCTTTGGAATTTAAAGATTAAATGAAATAAAGTATTTTTAAAATAAAACAATATTGTCTTCAAAAATATTTTGCATGTTCTATCTATACAAATTAAGCGGGACCACGCGTTGCGGGTTATTTTGTACTACAATAGTTTTATCATTGTAACATTTGCTTAGTCATTATCTGACAAAAGATAATACGTACAAGAATTAATAATATTTGTAATATTCTAAATACATCTCATTAGGATTGCACTATTTTAGGATAAACTGTCACATCTAATTTTATTGAAAATGTTTACACTATTTTCCATCAATTATAAAGTGACATGTTTTAGGATTATATTTATTTATTTATAAATATTAAGAAAGTTTTATAAAAAAGTGTCTTATGAAATGACGACTAAAATTTTCTCTTATAAAAAGCTTACAGGAATAAATTATTTATCCTAGCAATGAGTTCTTACATTAATTTGAGTTTCTATTACTATAACCAATCGCTCTTGTTACTTCCCAAAGTAACTTATAAATTTAATTTTCTGTTGTTTTTCACCAAAAAAGCCTTAATAACGTCATATTAAACTGAATTACATATATAGAAGAATATACGTGTTTATGCTTCCAAATAAAAAATATTGGATAGAAAAGTTATTAATCAATAGGCAAGAATATTAAAGAAGATTTACTTTCCTTAAAGAAATTTCTTTGTATTAAAGCAATATCTTACAATTATGACTATATTTATATGTCAGTCAAAATAATTTGCAAAAATGTAATAATAGGAGAATACTTACGGTATATGTACAGTCGTTCATTTTAACAGAAGTATTTTTACATAATACACTTGTATCGATTTTCCTAATGCAGTTAAATACCTAGAAAAAATGTTTTGGGATGTATATTATACATAAAAGATAAATCAGTAAATACCACACTTGGTAAAAATCTAAAAATTGACTATTAATTGGGATTACTTTTTAAATTTCAGAATAACACAGTGATGATGTATTACAATGGAATTCTATTTCATAAAGTATATCAAAATAAAAAATTAATTTTATAGGGTACAAAAAAATGCTTTATAAAAGCCGTCAATACGTATGTTCCTGAATTTCATCATGACACTCTGCATAAGCAAAAATTACAATAAAGTAAATTTTAGCTAATGACTATATTTATATGTAAGTCAAAACATTAAAATTTTAATTTAGAGAAAATTGCGAATATGTTTGTTGCAAATAGTGCAGTTTAAAAATAATTGTTAGTTAATAGCAGGAAATATTTAGTAAAGAAGTGGTGATAAATTAATTTAATAATTTAGAAAGCAGTATTAATTTTTTGCTCCATTAAATTAATATACTAACAATAGGTATTCATATAAGTGAAGTTTATCATTGTATTTTAAACATCTGATAAAAAAAAATACTAATGATATATTAGCTAATTTCGTAGAACATTATAAAGCACTCATATTTCAAATTGAAGGAAACAGGAAAAATAAATAGAGAACCTTTAGTGTATACGATTTTACACTGATAAATTTAATTAATGCTTACTGGGATCAGTATTGAGTGTCAATTGCATTGCATATCTAAGACATAAATATAGATGAAGATAAATATCACTGTATTTGGGCAATAATTTCCAAACAGTTAATAAAAAATATAAATTTAATGGAAAATTAAAAAAAAAACAAAGCATTCATTTCAAACAGAGAAGATATAAGTAAATTAATAAATCACCAAACTCTAATCAAATTAATTTTATATTTACGAATTTAATGAATACTTGAAGTGAATAGCATTGATAGCTACACTTATTGACACTATTTAAGAAAAAAATATATTGGTACAAATTTTATCAATTTCTTGAGAAACAATGAATAATGAAAACGTGCCAGTTTGATAAGAAATTAAAATATTCATACCAGACTGTGTTTATAAAAATCAAATTAGTTAATTATTGAAAATCTATTGTAAAATTATCATTGTTGAATTCAAAGAATACTTCAAACATTGCTATGGATTTTTGAGTTCAATATACATAAGATTATGATTTGAGTGTATGAATTTATATATTTTTACAGGCAATATCAGTATTTGGGAAATTATTTTTTTAAAATTAATTTAATTTAATTATAATCATAAATAATTGAGTTTATAATTTTTCAATTTTAGTTACCCAGAAACTTTTAGTGAAATAATTTATTGATAGGATTTGTTTCATAAGTTAATTAGTTAAATTTGGGAGAGATTTTTAATTATATATGAGAAAATATTGCAACACATATTTTAATACAAGGCATTAATTATGATTCCACAGTGTTAATCTCTGGTTATCACCAGAGATTAACAAAATATTTTACTTACTATAGAAACACATGCAGTGTAAACAACTACAAGAAACATGTTGTAAGCCACCATAGTTTTTCTAAGCTCAAATGGTTTTCTGTCTCGCATAAAGGAGGGTCCAATTACTTTGATCGTTAATAAATACATCAAGCACAAGCATATAGGCCAGAAGTTGCTTTTTATAAGAAACCATTCTTTTAGGACCGGATCTGAAAGTGACACAAAATATTTAATGCAATCATTAAAAATTGTTAAATTCTCTCTTATAAAAGTTTTAATATTTTTTTTAATTTTTATCCTGTAACAAAAATAATGTCTATCTTGAAATATTTCCTGATTTTTTAGTAAAGAATTTTGTAATAATTGGTTTAAATAAATTTTAACAAGAAATAAATGGAATTATAAATAATATATATTATTTACAATAATTAATATAATCATAATTATATCAGTTATTATAAAAATAAGAAAATGTTTCCATTTTAAATTGAAATTTAAGTTACAGTAAAGTTAAAAATGTATATGTAGGAGAAAAAAATAGTGTTGTTTACAGTAATATTTTATATAATTGATTAAAAATTGTTCACAACAATTCTATCGTTGATGTCAAATTAACAATATTCTATATCATATAATATTGAAATCGCAGACGAAGAATAATCAGAGGCAGAAATCTGTAAAAAATCAAAATACATGAAGTCAATAACTATTTATTAGCATTTGATCTGTGCAATGAAAATTATTAAGTAATTAGATTTAAAATTATCATTATTAGCATTAGATGAAATCTGATTATGTAAAAATTTTCATTGTGCAGAGTTTCTATACAATTGAAGGGTAACATGCTTAATCAAGCCTACTTCCAACTACTTGTTTATGCAAAATAGAAACCATTTTCAGATTGATCTCATTTCGGAAGGAAATAAAAAGCCAAGGGAGATGACACAACATTAGTTGATGTTTTCTAACAAAATTCATGAGTTCGAAAAAGGGATTAATTAGGTAACATTATTGAGCAAGTTTGTAAGAGGGAAAAGTAACAACATCCTTTAGATTTCAATTTTTTTCCTATGCAAGGCATTTTGGGATTTTTTGTCATTTGCCAAGAACTTTACAATTTGCTTATACACGAAAAATTAGCAATTAGAATGTTTCAAAGGAAAAACTACGAAAAATAAATGATTCTGTTCGAAAGATTATTGTTTGAAATATATCTATGAAATGAATGTCGCCTATTTTTGCTGTAAAAATAAGTAGTAACGAGCAGATCACTCCCCACAAATTTAAACAAAACAATATATAATGATATATAATGAATAGAGAAACTGTTATTATCTGATGTAATTACAATAAGAGAAGACATCTGTCAAAAATCAATCTAATAATACTTAGAAATAGTCTGCATCTGAAAATAAGGGGAAAATGACTGGTGTTTAATAAGCTGTATTAAGTTGACTACTTTGTAATTTCAAATATCTAACTGTTCACAGTATAAGTGTTTGGAAAGGAAGATACCTTGAACTTTCTTGATTTTATAATCATCTTTATTTTTTTATCACCTGCGATCGAAACATTTATTTTTCTAGTTCTATAATTAGAAGTATTGAAATGTATAAAATATATTTGTTTGAACATATCCTATACTACAATTTAAAATATTAAAATTTCTAACATTTAAACACTTATTATAGATTCATGAACATCAAATCTTTATTCAAAATAATTAACATTTATTCAACATAATTAACTCATTTAATTTATTTAACATAATCTTTATTCAAGATTAAAACAGATTTATTTTTTCTCATCATTGAAAAATAATTTTAGCTTCAATAACTGTAAATCTTAATTTGATATACATATCTTATATATTTATATATATATCATTTCATATATATATATCTTCATATAAAATGTATTTAAAATATTTTCCCCTTATTTTTGAAAAATCATTTCAACCTACAGGAATGTAAATCTTTATTCAATATACCAGATATATTTTTAAAATATCTTGATAGATAAATTTTTTCTCATATTCCTTAAAATAGTTTAATTTCAAAAGACTAAAAAAAAATTTCATTCGATAATTGAAAACTGCCCTTAGCATATTAATTTTTTGCTTCAATTTTGAAAAATATTTTTAGCCTCAGGCATGTTAATTCTTCATTGGAAATACAAATATTTAAAATATTCCTTCTAGAGTCTTAAGAATATGAAATGTTATAGTAGTGTCGTAATGTAAAATAAAAATGAATAATAAAAGGAAATTTAAACAAAATGCTTCACTGAAATAAATAATACTATTGCTTTCAAATTATTTAACTAAAAATGTTTCCACACAAATTAATATTCTCAAATAGCTTATTAAAATTATTTAAAATATATTTCATGATATCAAATCTAATCGCGTAGTATTTAAAAAGTAATTGGATTTTTTTTTATCAAAATTGAGGGTGGCCCTTACTATTATGTTTCTTAACGAAAGATAGTTATAGAAAAATATATTCTCATTATATTTCTGAATTTAATAGCTAAATTTTCTTGCTTATTGCTTTGAAACGTTAGTGCATTTTATGGAGTATTTATCTTCATTATAGCAATTTTAAATTCAATTGTGTATAAATAATTCTATCTCCTATAAAAATATAAATGTTTTCCTCATATTAATTATTTGTATAGCATAATGAAAGTATGTGCACATAATTTTTATGGTAAATATTAGACGTAAGTCTTTGATGAATCAATATTAAACGTAATAAGATATGAATATTGTTAGAAAATTAATGTTTTTTCTTTCTTTTCGTTATACACAAGTAAATAGTTTTACTTACTAACCATTAACTTCAATTCTTTTAAATATTAAATTTGTCTTTTAAAAGTGACATTTTCATTAGTTATTATTTTAATATGATAAATAATATAACCTATAGGTGTCACATAGTATTTAAACAGAAACATTTCACAAATTTCACAACATGGAATCATGAAACACAGTTATAAAATACTATTTTTTATTAAAACTATAAACAATAATAAAATAAGTATAGAATTCCCCAACATAAACAAACATTAATTCTTATAAAAAATAATAAAATAAATATGGTAATAGTTATCAATATTTAATTATAAGATTAGTTTATAACAGGAACCATAATGTTTCATAACATCAAATCAATTGTTGGAAGATTTAAATGCATAGTCAAAGAAAATGACATCTGGCTCATAAATCTTAATTCAAATGATTAATTGCAGACTTTACAATGTTTTGAAACAGTTCCACTGACCTTTATAATGGCTACAAGCCTATTCCTCATGAATAAATAAACGTTCCTACCGATTTACGCTATAACATCACGGTAGGTCATTCATACCAGTTTCAGCAATGTGTTGTTGATTTTTTCCCCCACCGCAACTTATCAAGTTCACAAGAAAAATAACCTTGAAATTATTTTAATCATAGCTACTTATCCTTAATATGAACTTCTTTAAATACCTGCCATTAAGTGCTCGTTAGTATTCTTTTTATACGGCATATCAAGACAGGAAGTCAAAAGAGAAAAAATATGTCGCTTAGTAAAGGTACTCTTCTAGGATTGTTAATGGTCATTCATTGAAAAATTGCACTCTTACATGAAGTATAAGCCATTCTTTATTGTTATCAAAGCACAATTAAGAATTTCGCAATAAGGACTTGTATGAATTATTTTTCTATATAACATGCAGTTTTCTGAATGAATTAAACAGAAAACAAATAATTTAAAAGCAGGATATATTTACACTCACACAGCCATATATATATATATATATATATATATATATATATATATATATATATATATATATATATATATTATTATTATTATTAATTACTTTGTTCTTTAGTAAATAAGTTTATTAAGAGTAAATTTATAAATATTTATAATTCATTTTTTAAATTATGTTTTATTTATTAGTAAAATGTAAAATTTTCCTATCATATACTTAATCCTTAATTCACTTATACTTTATTTCTGAAATTTTTATGCGTCTTAAACTTTATTTCTGTTAATCCTTTTTTCCTGAAATTAATACAATAAAAATTACGGAAAATGTGATATACGATTCGTCATTTATTTAAAAACTGATGTAATCATAATTTTCAGATAAAAACACAATTTTTGGATAAAAAATTAATTTTAAAATGCAATAAATTTGATTTAATTATTTACAACAGAAGAAAATCTTAAACAAAAATATTTATACTTCTCATGAGATATTTATTATATTTTTGTTAAGTAAATAAAATGTATTTAATATTTATAATTATTTGTTTTATTTTACACATTCGAAACAATAAATGATGACAATATGTGAACGATTAATTATGGAACAATTGCAAAGATTGTTCAAAATAAATAATTTAGAATAATGCTTTTATAAAACGATAAGCATTTAAAAATTGCTTTGATATTTAAGAAGCGAGAGTAGTTTTTTTTACATAATTAAAAGTTAATTTGTGCAATCAAAATAATTTATCATTAAGTCACAATAAGGCTATCATATGAAGAGGAATATTTAACACAAGAGACAAGAAATAAATTAGTTTAAGCTATTGTAGTCAAAAATTACTAATCACAACATAGTGTACAATAAATAATGTTGTTAATAGTTATTTGATATATTTCTATATTACACAGTAGAGAATTTAGTGACAACTTACACATTTTTTTTTATCTAAAATAAACATTGAATCATTAAGTAGTATGATAAAAATTAGTATACATTCGTCAAATGAATGAAAATTCAATATAGTGCAATTAATGCATATTTATTTATATAGTGCGCATTTAAAATATGCGCAATAAATTTAAAATATGCCAATATAGCGCACATTTAAAACATGAATATTTAAATACATTTATAACATAAACAGGAACATAAGTTCAGAAAGATTAAGATGCTAAAAATATTACATTTTAAAATATCTTCTTATAAGAATTAATAAGTTAATATTGGTTCTTTTCTTAAAAATATTTTCAATTTTGTAAGGATTCTTTTTATAGACATAAATGAATAAAACAAATAGTCATTTTAGCTAATTAAAATAAGAGATATTTATTTTAACTTGAAAAACATTTTTATTTCAAATTAAATTTTTAAATTTGTTCTTAATTTATCAAGAAATGCTTAGTATACATTGATAAAAATTTAAATCATTGCTTAATTTTTTACTAGGAAACAAAAATACAATTTTTTACTAGAAACAATTACTCGTATAAACTTAATATTCTTACCTCCTGTGTTTAGATGCTCCCCTAAACTATCAAATATGCCCATAAGGTTAAAAGTTCTTCTTTCAACGTAGTTAGCCATTGTTGCGTTTGTTCGTAGATTTACAACTTAAGTATAACTCCTGAAAATATCAACAATTTTTCTCATTAAGTTCATTTCATGAGCAGATAATCAATGAAAAAAATTTTTGATGCATATGTAAAATCTGGTAAAATTTAAAATGTATGTGTTAAAAGCTCTAAATTTAAAAATTATTATGGAGTTGCACATATCGTTTAGAATTATTTCATTTTAAGAAAAATAAGTGTTTTTATTACACTATTTTAAAATGATTTTAATATATAAAATGTTACATAGAAGAGATTTAAATTCATTATAAATTAATATAGTGCGACATTTTGAAATTTATTTTAAAGTATAAATGCACCTTATTTTACCCTTTAAAAATGAATTTTGTACATAAAGTTAAATTATTACAGAATTTAAACATGATTCAAATGCATTTACATAAGTTTAAAAAATTAAATAAAGTTCAATTTATTATTCAAAAAATCTAACTGAATTTTGTTTACTTTAATTTAAAACTTTTAAAATATGGTAATATGCGAATAAAAATATCTTCTTTTTAAAGTTTGAATTCAATGTGATTAATTTATACATATTTTTATGTTTATATATATATCGTTAAATAATTATAAAATTCGTTAATTATTTTTAAAATTCATAAACATATACAGGAAGTATGAAAAGATGTTTATTTAAAAAATGAAAATCGGAGATTAATATTTACATTGAAATAGGAAAAATTACTTGCTTTTTATAATTGTATGGCTTATCGTTTTTCTCAAACATATAAAAAAAGTACTAAAAGTACTAAAATCATAAAAAAATATTTTTCAGATTAAAATAAACGTACATTTTGATATTCACTCATGCTAATTTTTAAATAAATATTATTTGCTGGATTTTTAGTATATTATATTATTTACTAGATAAAATAAACTAGATTTGATTATTTGCTTATTTCTTATAGATTGAAAGAAAAGTGGTTTAACTTAGTCAACCACTTCGTTATTATTATTCACGATCAAGTAACAGTCAACACTTAATTTAAATCTTTCTTACACTGTACAAAAACCAATGAAGAACACTGGATCATCGGAACTTTTGACATGTATAAGCTGTCATAACAATGCTTCTGTGTCAGGTATAAAACCCGTTACTATTTCAACTACTGAGGATTCATAAATAATTTTTAGTATTAATATTATGTTTTATTAATATTATGTTAAATAAATTCATTTTTTAATATGAGAATACATACCTGAGTGATTTTGTAATGGTGTTAATCTCAAACCACTGATGTATACTTTGGCATTGTTTAAAATTTAAGTAATTTCATGAAAGAGCTACCGGACTGCTCTAATGAAAATTTTTAAATGGAACTCATTGAGTTTAAAGTACTCTTAAAACTTGTCCAAAGAGTCCTTGCTCAAAACTGGTTGTGGACGATTTTAAAAGTCCAACTGTGAAGAATAAGTTGCAACACTTTCAACCTTCATAACTATGACCTTAACTTCTCATTCGAAAACCTAGTTGACGTCCCCAAGATTTGATTTGTCTTCCCCTCTGATAAATGTGTACAATATATACGCGGACCGAAACAAATGATTCATGACGTATAAAACTTCTAGACGTATACAAATTGTCATCCTTTGTCTTGCTTTCCAAGAACAACAAAATGTCAAGGTTGGAATGTTGTTGGCTCCAAGCTGGAGACAAAAGAGATATAATAAACTGGTTCACATAATTAGTGCACTAGAAATCTTGGTTTTAGCCACCGGGGATTTTCACAACACAGAGGCAATTCGATAGATGAAAATTATGTTCTTTCTTTAATGAAATATATTTTCAATTAGCAATAAGATGATAAAGATTCACTTGTATTATAAATTAATTCTCAAGATAATAGTCTTAAAACTTGTAAAACTGATCTTTTAGTTATTAATAAATATAATTTTAAAAAGTATTTGTGTTCAAGAAATTTGACGAAACGAAAAAGCTTAATTTAGATTATTCATGTGATTAAGAAAAAATAGGAATTTAATGTGAATAGTACTGATGAAATTAATATCCCTATGTAAATCCCTCCAATCTATGCAAATAGAGATATTGTATAAACGGATATAGATATTGTATAAATATAGAGATATTGTATAAAAATTTGAGTGAAAATGAAGAAATTTCTTGCACGCACTAGATAAATGAATATAATTCGTAAAAAGTTTAGGAAAATAAAAATGTCCTTACCAAATAAAATTGTCAGTAATGACTGCATTCATTTTGATACTTTTCTTAAAAAGTAATTAATATAAATTATGCTTAATTAAGCTTAAGACGAATATGAGAACGTATGAAACTGATTTTGATGAAAGTATATATTGTTAATAACATCATCTAATATAATGCAATGTAATTATAGATAATTAAGCATTTTTTCATAATTTATTAGTGATTAAAAACTGATGACATTTAAACTAGTTCTATATTTTTGTAATTAATTAGTTTTTCTCATTTTTTCAGATTATTTACAGTATGTTATAGAATTAAACATTAATAATTATTTATTTCCATATCATTACGTAATACTGAATTTCTTTACTAATACAATGCTAAATAATGCATGAATGTAGCCTATTTTTACAAAAGACAAAAAAGAAATTCAAGACACAAGATTAAAAATACAAACATTTCGTTAAATAATTATACTTTACAATATTAAATATTTTACAATATATATGCTATAACTTTTATGATATACAAACGTAAGTTATTATTGGAAAATATGCTTAGTTCTATTGATGAATGTAAATTAAAGTATTATTCATTCATTGTGAAAACAACTAGCACTTTATCCCTTTTGAAAATGGATTGATCATTCTAAAATTTCTGATACAAAATCACATTCACATCAGCACGTAATTTAAAAAAATTTCAAATTCAATAAACTTTAATTTCTTTCATAAGAAGCAAATCTTGTATGAATTACAGTAATAGATCTTTATGATACAGTAAGAAAATTAAAGTCAAACTTTCCTAAAAGATAGAAATAACAATGCCAAACTGTCAAGTGAATAATTAATATTCATGTTTTCATAGAACTGTTCTTAGCTTACATATTCATCATAAATGTTGCATACATTTACTGTAATTTCTCGTAAAATTAGATCTTGTGTGCAATAAGGGATTGTAGAGTGATAAGCAAAAGCACAACCAATAAAATTTTAATTATAATCTTAATGATACATCATACAGAACATGTGATGGTTTTTAGATAATCTGATGATGTTGTACTCCCTTCATGGTTAATCAATCTACAATCGATTAATACATCTAAGACAAAATAATTAGATAAAATCGAACAATCTTTATAATATCTATGTTAATTGCTTAACGTGATACACTTTTTCTGCATCATTGATAATACCTCACATCATTTGATTGCGAAGTCTGTGTTATTCTCCCATTGCTACAAATAATATTTACTTCTGCTTCTCTAGTTGAATCGTTCAATACAGCATCATAAACGATAATCATAATTTTAAGCTGACTTCCATTCTGCAGTACTCTGTGATATATCTAACTTCAGTCAGTGAATGAAAATTGATTAAATTTGTATATCTATTTTTAATCATTTGTAAAAATCAATTATGTGAGGAGTTGTGGTCAGTAACTCCTGTCATAACTTTAAAAATTAAAAGAAAATGTATTTAGTGTCATTTGATGGAATATTATCTCTTACAACAGAACGTAATTACTGTCAATTGTCTACCACTTAAGCCATGCTAGCTGCTATTTTGAGCTTGATTTAGTTATCCATTACTATACGTCATTTTGAAGCCATTTCTCAGCAAAAGATGATAATCACTAGCTGTTTCCCCAAAATATTGATACCCTTATTAACGTTTCCTTTCGGCTAATAATGTCATACATACATAACGGTGCAGGCGAGCCCCGGTTTGGAATACTCGGCCATCAATAAGCGCCTCATAGTTTTGAACCATGACCTAGTGACGAGGTCACACCTGAGCTGGCACTCCTCCTCTCCAAATACTCGCCACACCAACATAAAGACTTTGGGCGTTACGAAATAACATGGACACGTCCCTACCTCACAAAGCTCTAGCAACCCAGAGAGGGAGATATGGTCATCATACCTATCACTGTCCATTATCATCCCATAATGCTTCACTTTGCATATCTTAATTGGAAACTTTATTGGCTATTGAGCCATTGGAGCTCATGCTAATAATACCATAAGAAATGTTGAGCACGGGATAAGAAAATAAATATAATTGAACTCAAAGTATTTCAGATTTAGAATCTTCATTAACAAATAAGTGGCGAAGTATATCACAAGACCGAGACATTAGCAAATTTCATAAACTTCTGATTTGAACAAACCTTAAT
>JAPDSC010068474.1:39574-51291 GCA_026290005.1 Latrodectus geometricus
TAGATATAGATATATGTATATATATTTATATATATACATTTATTTACATATATACTTTTCCTTCTATATTAAAACAGTATTTTAAAATCAATTTAACGTTTTGTGTTTTAATTAATATTGTGTTTTATTTTTGTTGCGTTTATGTAAGCTAAATTTTATTTAATGATTTATTTTATTACTTTCTATAATTTTCCAAGTGTACACTTAATTTTTTTTGTTGCTTATCTATTATTCTCTATAGCTCTTATCTATGCGTATGAGCAATAATTTGACTATGAACAACAGTTTGAAGTTTGGTACCGAATCATTGCAAGTTTACTTGGTTAAGGCGGTATTTGAATCCATCATTTATTGAATTGATTACCAGGGTGCTTACCATTCAGTTACCAGCATACTCCCTTACATATTTAAAATAGTTGAAAAACACTAATACTCTAAATAGCATAAAGACATTATATCACTTCAATCAAAACTTTTGTCGAAAATTACAAAAGTATTTAAAAATTTCGCAAATATTTTTAAAGTGTGTATTTGTTTTTAAGTATTTTGTAATATGCTAAATTTGTTAAGGTACGAGGCGCTTATTTAAGAAGAAAAGTTTTCCTCAAATTAGATTTTCCAAATTTAATAAAAGAATGTGAAAAGATATAAGTGTCTTATTAAACATTTATTATAAAAAGTTTTTTTATAAAATAGTTTTTAGGCATAATTATCTTAAGAAATTAATGTTTTGTTGCTTTCAAACATAGTCAGAAGCATTAATAATTTGCTTATATTTTAACTAAGTTTGTAATTAAAAACCATTTTTATATCTTATGGACTAATTCATTTATAAATAAAAAAATATTTGGTAAGTCAACTATATTAGAAGTCCTTCAATAAAATACAAAAATTAAACCATTATTTAATCATTTTTGTGAAGTAAGAAAGTACCAGTGAATACCTTTAACTTAAATTATATATGATTAAACCAACAGTTTCAAAAAGGTTTTCATTTTCACAAATGCAACATATTTTGCTACATCACAATGTTTAATAAGACGTTTTAAAATATTTAGTTTTTTAAATTTAAAATAATTTATCAATTAAGTTTGAATTTCATAAACACTGTGTAAAACTTTATTTCTTATATAGTAAAAACACTTTTTATTGAAAAAGAAATTAAATAATTGCTTAAAATTTTATATATTTATAAAATATTATTATTTGAGTAAATATTTAATGATGTTTGAAGAATTACAAGGGTTTATATTGAATAATATTTAATTTAACGAATACTTTTAATAATTCAAATTTAATTTATTAACAGAAAGAAATAAAATTTATATGAAAATTTACGTAAATGAATATCAGATATAATAAGTTGTTTTAAGTTTTTAAAGCTTACTATTATTGAAACTTTTTTTCTTTAAATATTCTTTCATTTAAACATTTAATTTTTTTATTTTTAGAGGAAAGAGTAAATTTAATTTTACATTTATATTTAAGTTTCAGAAATTGTGATTAGCTATTAAAATATTCATAAATAAATAAAATCTTTTATATTTTAAAAATGATATTACATTTTAAAAACAAATTAATATCTTACTTGCATTGAGGAATAATTTTTATTCTTAATTTGTATATATGTGCTTTTTTTCATTTGCCAAATTCATATGTCTTTGAATTTACATAATCTTATTTTTTTAGGTAAAATAAAATTAGTTTGATACTTTAATTTTGAAATTACGCTTAAATATCAAAAATATTATTGAATAAATAATTACTGAAGTAATATTGAGTTCTTAAAATTATAAACATATACTTGAATAGATATGCCATAATTTTTTAGTTTACGTAAAATAAGTAATATTTAATCTCTAAACAACAAGTGCATTTGAATTTATAAATTTCTTATTATTTTCCAGGGAAAATAGAAATAATTTGTTATTTATATCCTAGCTTCAATTTTTGTGTTTAGCTTTTTTAAAGTCTTTTATTAATAAAATTATTTCTAAATTATAAAATTTAATTTTAATTATTTACAAATATTTATTTTATAGAATTTATAATTCTTTAATTTTTGATTTACATTATATAATGTGTTTATAATCATAAATTATTTTAATCATATTTGAAAACTTTAAAAGGATTTTGTCAAGTTGTCTCTAACACAGAATTATATGATTAAATTTTAAATTCTCCTATGCGATTATAATTGTATTAAATGATTGTTTTATTTTCCAGGTGAAAAATAGTATTAATTTGACATATTTTTCAATTTGAAAAGCATTTTTTAGCTTTATGAAATATCATCAACAAATAAAACAATTTTCCTTTTTTTTCAAACCAACATCATATTTTTAAAATTATCATGTTGGATTGATATTGATGAAACATCAATAATAGCATACAGTGCTTAAGTTTATATTTAATATAATTATTTTAAATTACTCAAGTATGATTATATTTGAGTTGTTTTTTTATAAGGAATATAAAATTAATTTTTATTTGATAATAACTACATTTCTATTTTTTAAAATATATTAAAATTTTAAAACGTTGGTTAATAATTAAAATAATTTCAAAGTTCGTAGATTAGTATTAATATTTCAACTTATGTATATTACTATTACAAAAATATTATTATTGTCCTACCTGAACAATAAAAGAGACCCGCAGCTATCGAGACCGTAGAAGAGACAAGTTGTCTCCTATACTGATGAAGTGAGAACGAGCGAGACCTATTTGAACGTCCCTCCTTTTCGTTCAGTCCTTGTCTTCTCCTTATTCGCGTGACGTCACAATCTGCACGAAATGCTCGTCAAGCAAGGACAACGGTCTGTTTCAGGTACCATTTCCAATGGAGTAGAATCCCTGGAGGTCAGAATTTCCCTTTCCCACCCACTTCTTTTGTCAAATGTTTGCCGAAGCAATATGTAAACAGCCCCAGGTCTTATTAATTGTCTAGCTATATTTATACAGGAATAAAAAATAATAAATTTATCATAAGACCTTGGCGTGTTTTCTTTTGAGATGCGTATCTTACTGAATTAAAATTTACTTAGAACTTTGTTTGGTGATCTGATTTTTTTCACTTAAATATTTAATAACAGAATTTAAAAAAGTTAAAATTTATATTTATGCTTTTAAAAAGTTAGAATAGAATATCACCTTCAAAGTAATTGCTTCAGTTTCTAAAGTATTAGGCAGGATATCCTGGTTAGTACATAAAATATCCATAATAATAATGCATGGAATTTCAACTATTTGATGCAATAGGAGTTTTCATTAAAAATATAAAAAATATATTATTTATAAAAAATAGTATCTATCAAAATTGAATGATTTTGTATGTGAAAGAAAAATAATTATTAAAAATAAAATTTTCATTTTTAGTTATGTTTTTATATTTTAATGATTTCGTAGGAAAATAATGTTGTTGTAAAATTATACGAATAATATGTATATTTAGAACTAGATTTAATTTTTTGTGCTTCAAACAAGAACGTATAATTTATATTATATCAGGCATTTCACAATGTGTAAACATATTATTTTTTTCAAATTCCTAAGTTTTCCTCATTTAAATATTTTTATACGAAGATAGAAATTTAAATATATTTATACGAAGATAGAAAATAAACAATTTCTTTCAAGTTCTCAATATTTAAAAAATAACAGATTAAATTTAAAATCGCACTCTTTAATTTCATTTCACTCGGGTAATTTAAGCGATAAGTTTTCTGTAATGAAATTATAGTATAATAATTTCGTTACAGAAAATTTATTTTAATATAATAAATATTTTTACAAATAAAGAAAACTTATTTCTAAATCTGTTCATTTATGCTTAGTATTTTGTTTTTAACTTTTCGTATCTCACTTTTAAAAAATTTTAATTAAATCTTTTTTTTTATTGAAAAACATATTCAATTTAAAATTCAACATTTAAGAAATAAATGCTGACAATAACTTTATAGTATATATTCATGTCCACCTGAACATGATCTCATAAACTAATAATATTTTTAAAGAAAAAGACAAACTGTATTTTTAAACTTTTATTTCTTAAATGTTGATGTTTAAATTGAATATGTTTTTATATGAATTGTATTTTGTATGGAATTAAAATTTAGAGATTATAATAAAGCTTGACTACAATATTCTGAAAAATCCTTTCTTCGAAGTTTACACTTTTTAAGAGAAATTTTATTTGTTTTTTTTATAAGGAGAGAGAGAAAAATAGGATTTAGACATTACTTCAAAATAAAATAATTAAATTTGATTGGTCACTCTAATTTAATTTTTTATGAAGGTAAATTCAAAATTTACAGGCAACCATGTTTTAATATTAGGATTAAATCCACGAAATGATGGTCAGAATTTCTAAGCTTTTAATTCCTCAGATGTCATTTTAAATGTATTTGCTCTGGTGATATTAATAAATGAAAAGAATTTGTCTTGTAAATATCCAATGAAATAAAACTTTTAAATATGCGCTAATAATTTATTACCAAAACTAAATATTATTGAAAAGTGTTTAAAATTGCTTTATATAATCTCAAGGCAGTTTAGTAGTTTCTAAAATTCATTTATCTATTATATGTACAAAATGTTAAAACACTTCAACTGTGCTTAAATGCAACGTTTGGAAGAATTTATTTTTTAGAACTTTTTAAGCCATCGCACTAAAGATAAGAAAGGAAGGATTAGCTGAAAATATTTCTACTAAATAAGAATTTACTTCAAAATTATGTAAGAATTCGCGTCTAATTACGTGTCTGCTTGTAGTGTTGAGTTAGGACAATTTTATGGGTAATAAAAAAGCCTTTTTCCTTTCAAATCTTTCAAGCTTTAGCATTAAAATATGTTCGGAAAGAGGAACATATCACTGGATGATGTTAAGCGTTGAGGATTAAATTTTAAACAACATCCTGGGATAATAACATAGATTTACAAAGTAAAATGACGCTATGAGAAGTAGTAAAATTTAGGGATTTATTTTTTACGTACACAAAAATTTTTGAACGTTGATTAAATAATGATTTTGTTTTGCATTAGCTTATAAGTAATTAAAGACAATTGTGAATTCAAATGTGTATTTTAATAAGAAATTTTGCACAGTGAGCTTTATTTGATTTCTTATAGATGAATTAAAATAAAACATAAAAATTAAATTTCAAAACTAATTCAAAAAATTTTTGCTTTAACGAAAAGCTTATAATTTAGAGAAAAAAGCTTACTATACATATATATTTTCATTGTGTTCCCGTAAGTGGAAAAATGTTAGTAGATAAAGATTTATTATAAATACTTAGTTTTAATTGGTGAAACACGTTTAAAAAACATTGTGGAAATTCAAAAAAACGAAATCATTTAAACTTTGTAGAATTATTTAAATTTTTTTTATGATGTTAATAGCAAGCCTCTCAAATGATGCACTTTTATCAAACTAATATAATTTAAAAATTGTAAATCAAGCCATATTTCTAAACATAAATAATAAATTTTAAAATATTTTTAAAGCCATTGAAGGATGCACGTCCTAGGACATGACAATACAGAGAATCATATAAAACTATCCTAGGATGTACTATAATAAGTACTCATAGCGCAGTAAAATTATAATATTTCCAGGAGTTTTACTTAAAAGTTAGATATAAGGAATAAAAAAATTCTAAATGGTTATACCAAATCTATAACTATAATAACTTCCCAAGCAGAAGCAAAAGATTCCTGGAAATGCTCAAAGGATTAAAATAATAATAAAAATCTCCAAAAATTATTAAGTGGTTTTGTGTTGGAAAATATTTTATATATAATGTTTGTAATATCAAACTCAATATTTTTGATAGTATAGATGTAACAAATTTATGACTTTGAATTCAATGCATTTGATATTATATATATGACATAAATATGATGCCCTTCATATTTATATCATAAATATATATCTTTAAATAACAAAGTAAATATTTTTCATGCTATACGTAAATTGCATTGGTTAGAAATTTGATATTTATGGTACCATAATTATCAACTGAAGACAGAACATGTAAAGAAAGTCGCAAACCTTTCTCGAGTATCTAATGTATTCTAGACAGTATAAAAGAGAAAGGAGTTAGATAATCTATAGTAGTTTCTTAAATTGCAAATTTACGGTTAGAATGAAAAATTAGGAAAATGATAAATAAATGCGATGGAATGTTAAATAAAGCTTTAGCAAATAATCTCCAAAATTAGCATTCTAATTTCAGATTAACAAAAGAATTTAAATATAGAGTAGTTCGATGTTTTTAATATTATTTAGGATACATGTTTTTGCTTTTCAGTAGAAACTTTTTCAAAAAGTTTCAAAAACACAACTGTATTTTTTGTTTTATATTCAATTAATTATTTTTTCAGGGAAATATGAAAGAAAAAAAATTAGTAAAATATGTTCACTTTTATAAACAATAAATTTCTGCATAAGAGAAACGCATAAAATCAGCAAAACTTAAGTAAAAAAAAATTTTAATTTATGTTGAAACAAAATTAATTTAATTATCTATGAAACAAAAAAACAATAATTGAAAATGCATTAAATTAAATTTTTAGCAAAATAATTAAAATAAATTCTTAACTCAATAATAAATTTAGATTGGTTTGAAAGTAAACTGCTTGAAGTAAAAATATCACTCTGCTTCTTTTTTACATCTTTGCAAAAATACACGCATAAAAATTATTATTAAAATTATTAATATTATTGAAATGATTAATATTATTGAAATACACGCATAAAATCTTTGTAAAAAATACTTGTATTTTTTGTAAAAAAATCTTATCTTATCTCGTAATCTTTGTAAAAAATACTTGTATTTTTTGCAAAGATTACGTCTCTCGAATTGTATAATCTCCCAAAAAAACTATGTACTCAGTCGCCTTAAGAATCATAACAATATCATACACACACAATGTATTTTTAAATATAAAATTATTTACTTAATATATCAATCATTTTTTTATAAAAAAACTTATTTTAAATCATAGCTATTCAGAGACATTTCTAAATTCTTGTATCGTTTTAAATAATTTGAACAAAGTAAGAAAATAAAGCATTTTCACGTCCAAATTATATTTTTTGGTTGTTAGAACTCGTTTAAATTAATTATATTAAATATATTCTTTTGATAAATGTTTGATAATATTTTCTTTTGATAAATGTAGACAGAAAGTCTTAAAAAATTTCAGAATGATTACATGTATCACAAAACAGTTGTGCGACACTTCTAATTTCATGGTTTATTGTGAAACTTATATCATTTTATTTGAACAAACGGCATTTGTTTATTTATACAGCCCCTATTTTTAAAATAGTGTTAAAATTTTTGGCCAGTTAAATTACAGTTGAAATAATCTTGTTTGTAAGCAGTAAAGTTTGCCGTAATTGCGCGAATACATTAGCAAATTTAGTGACGTCAATTCATCTTCAGATTCTGTTAGTTATTTCAATTGGTTACAGTTTGCATTTTTTGGTGATTTTTCGTGGAGTCTTAAAATTACCTAGTTAAGATGTTTAATTTTTTATATGGCAAAAAAAATTTATTTGGCGGAATATAGAAAATGAAGGATGGGGATATGCAATACATCTATATTTTGTTATAGCAATATCGATGGTTAAGTGATTAAAGCAGTAATTTCGCGAAGTTTAAGTGAATGTACCAGCTTAATCACTTAACTACTAATTAATCCTATTCTTTAAAAGTGTAAATTTATTTTAAAATTAACCTGACAAATTCACATTGAAATAAAATAATTATGTGATAACGACAGAAAATGTTTACTTAAATTTCTACAATTATAATAACTAATAAATTTCCAAGTGTTCATAAATACAAGAACAATCCTTGAAAAGCATTAAATGACTGTAACAAAACATTGATTTTTAATCTTTTAATAATTTCAGTGAAATAACATCTTTCTGACTGTGATATTTTTTTATGAAAATAATTTATAGGGGATGTGGAATAACAAGTTAAAGAATGAATATAAGGCAAATGTGAAAATTTAATAAAGTGGTATGTGAAACACCTCTTATATTTGCCAGGAATGAAAATCTAAAGTAGTATTTTCATACCATGATAAACACAAAATTTTTATGTGATTGGAAAATATAATACTGTATCACACTGTACGATAAAGTTTTACATTATTTAATACAATAACAGATTATCACGTCGTTATCTTTTCTAAAGAAATTATTGAATTTTTTTAACAATTTAATAAATTATCTAACCTCAGCTCATTTTAATTATTGTTGAAAATCATTTTTCAAAATTAAATTAATAAAAACGAAACTTTGCAATGATTTAAATTTGATAGAGTATTATGCATTTCTCCTGGATTTTAAACTTAACAAACATTTGTGAAAATTAATCAGTATGATGACGTTTTTATGAAGTATTTTATTCCAAAAATGCTTATTATAATATACTAAAGAAGAAGTTAATTTTCTCTTTATCTATGCTTTAAATGTAAATTTATTCTATATTTTTTGAATACTTTATTTTTCTCTTAAAAAAACTTGGTGCAATAATTTTATTCCCTTTCTTGCAGTCATTTGTTCTCTTGAAAGAATGTAACTATTTATTTTAATACTTAAACTCTTTTAAAGTGATACAAATATGACAAAATTTATTGACTTAGTCATTGTCATGGAAGAATAAATAATTAAATCAATAATATTGCTGAACAGAAAGAAAATGTTAAGAGATTTTCAAATATTAGAAAAAAATTTCACTTTTTTTCTAGAAAGTAAAACAGATAACATTGACCTAAATGTATTATCTTTTATTATTTCCTCGCTGAATATTTCATAAAATCATTCTGAAAGAATGACAGATGAAGTATTTTTATGGACTGTTTGTATTGTATGGGAGACGATAAAAGAATGTATTTTAATCCGATACGCTTGGTTGAGAAATGGATTTTTTAAAACAATTTTTGCATTTTTTTCTCTTAAGCGAAAGACAAACAATTTTTACATTAAATATTATTGCTATTATTGTTATTAAATTTTAATAAAAAGTAAAAATAAAATTTTTGCTGTTATTTCAAAGAATTTATTTTAACTAAATGTCATTTTAGTCTTTTAAATGACAGATCTAGTAATTATTGTAATTTAATTTAATTTCTGTGAATAAAATTACATAATTTTTCATCGATTATTTAATTTAATATAAATGTTTATCATATTTTAATTCATATTTTATAGACTTATAAATTTATTTAACATGAAAATTTTTAAATATTATTATAAATATTATTTTTATTTAAAATTGATTAGGAATAATTATATTTGAAACAGGTAAATCAAAATCATATTAACTTTTTATTTGTCATAGAAGAACGCAGTGTAAGAAAAAGAGTTCTAATTATTATTTATTTTAGATACATAACTGTAAAAATTTGACTATTTAAGGATCAGCAGGAAAATTTGAAATATATTTTCTATAATAGAAAAGCTTAATTTTTTTAAATACTTGCTTTGGATACCTTGTTTTCTTTGAAAATTTAATACGTCATTTACAGTTCTATATTTTAATTTCATCATGAAGGCTTTAATATTTACATGGAAACTTATATTAAAACTGATATCATAAGATAATTATAAAATATTTATCTATGATTTTGTAGCAGTATTATAAATAATTATTCAATATTATCAATCTAATAAACTTTATCATTTATATAATTTTCATAGATTAAAATTTCAAAGGAAATTTTAGTTAAAACTTTAATTTTTTTTCAAAGCTTTGGCATTGTTTGATTAAACAATTTCTCATCAATACTTACAGTTTCATGCTTTTATGTAATATGATACATATAGTATAAATATATATATTATATATATAAATAATATATTATATAAATAAATATTCTTAACTATATATCAAAATTTTCGAATAACTTGAAAGTAATATGTTGTAGTTGATTTATAATAATTTTTAATGTTTTCAAATAAGTTAAATTTTTTGTGGTTTATTTTAAAAATATAGAAAAAAAATTGTAATTCTTACCAATCAGTAGACTATGGCAGAAAATGCAATAATTAGTTTTTCATAAATATGTTTTAAAATTTTGGTGGTCAGCACTTTTCCCAGCTATGAGAAGATAAAAGTTACATTTTCAATTCAATGTCCAGGTAGAGAGAACGATATCTTTGAGAAGGTTAATGATAGTTCCGTATTTGATATCTGCTGACCGGTTGGCGAGTAGTGGCGATCTAAAAATCTTCTTCACGAGGAAAAAAAAAGAAGCATAAATTACAAAAAGATACAATATCCTCAGAACTAGTTCCACGCTTTCATTTCCACCGACAGAGGAAGAAGCCTTAAGGGTTCACTTTGAACTTGATTCGACAAAGTTTTGGTAGATTTTTTTTATTCGGAGTTACTCCCTTAAACGAGGGAAGGTCAGCCGATGATGCATCTGTTATTTTGATATTATTTTTTTAATGTGTAAGTAAAATCAGGTCGACGAGAAGGTATTCAAGAAGAATGTTGAGTTGAGGTGCTTAATAATATAGATTTACTCTCTGAAATGAACTTACGAGTTGAGAGCCACTTTCGAATTTAGAATCGGAGAAAAGTATTGTTAGGTTGAGTTGTTCATTTATTCATTTCACAAGAAACAATGATATTGCTTATTTAGACTGCATTTTTTTATTTATTTATTTTTGCTTTTCTTAGACCCTGATGTTTTATTTAATAATAACAATCAAAACACATACAATCAGTAAAACTACAGAATCATTTAAAAATATTATTTTATTAAACTGAAATTGCATCAAATGATTGAAAAATTGAAAAAAAGAATAAATCAGAATAAATTTAATTATAAAAAAAACAATGATTTGTTCATTTATAATATCAACCTTTATTAATAATGAAGACTATAAACTTATTAATATACTAAAAATAAATTTTAATCAGTTTAATTTTCTTAGTCTTAGAAAAACATAATTTATTTAAACTATCTTTTAACAATTTACCCAATAGATAATTGTTTACTTTTGATCTGACTTTCATTACGTGCGAAAAGAATTAAATGCTTATATAATGTCTAATAGAATATGATTAGAAAAAAAACTTTCATAACAATTTTAATAATATTTTCGAAAATAATAAATAATATTTTCATGTAACTATATAGTAAAAAAATAATCTTAAAATAACTATATATTAAAAATATAAAGTAAGTTCTAGTAAATAATATAAATAGATCTTGAAACATATGACTAAACAATAATTTTCCAAAGACCTATTTATATTTGTTAAAAAAATTTGAAATTTTTTATTTAATTTGTGAAAGGTTTTAAAATAAACGCATATTTATAGATAATATATGCATTTATACTCGCATATGTGTTGGTGTATATTATTTATATAAATGTACAAAGTGCTGATTGGTAATTTATGTCCATGTTCTTGATGAAAATGTACAGATTACAATGCAAAATTCTAGGAAACCATCGTAATAATATCTTTAAAATATCAGAGGGGTGATGAAAATATTTATTAAATGGCGGATTCGCGCGTCACCGAATATACTATTATTTTTTAATGTTTTTAAAGATAATTGTACTTTGGATTTAAAAACCACTATTATGTAAATAAATAATTATTTTTTATGTATGTTAGAATTTGTTTAAAATGTTTCAGAACTTAAACAAGGATTTAGATAAGGAAACTGGA
>JAPDSC010068474.1:56291-68311 GCA_026290005.1 Latrodectus geometricus
TGAGTAAGAAAAAAGTATATGTATGTGAATAATCATTTTAAGGGACAGGGAAAAATTAGGCGTTTTAAAAAGTAATTAACAAATATATATATAAAGTAATTGAATGCATATAAAAAATACATGAATTTTTTTTTTTAAAGTGCCATAATTCCTTAAGAAAGACCACATAATTGTAATCGTCACGTTAAATTTTCATCGGCATAAACAACACAAACTCTAAATATTTACCTGTCTTATATATGACATTCAATTTGAGAAAAATGCATGAAAATAAAATAAAATATTTGAGAAGTATTGAAAATATTTTTACTATCATGAATATACTTATAAAAAATCTATAAGCCTAATATTTTTGCTATTTCTTCAAGAATATCTGACAACAAGATATTTAATTAAATAAATAAATTATATTTGAAACTTAATACAAAATATTACTTTCGGTAATAAGAATATTTACAGTATATTGCACATCATTTGTAGCCTCTAGAATAGAATACATTATTTATATATTAATGTGATTCTACAAATCCTGAATTAATCTGAATCCTGCTGTAATCACATGCATGATCCTGCTGTACAATAACGAAACTTGGGGATATAATATCAGCACGCTTGAAACCAGGTATAGAAGATACTTTTAATCTATTATAATAAACTTTTTACTCACTTACAAATTAAATGAGATTTATTTATTTTTGAGTTCCACTTGGACGTTAACCACGTTGGTATAAACGCCCACTGTTAAATGTGTAACCATTAAACAAAAAAACAACTTTGCGTTCCTCCTGGAACCTATGGTTATTTTTACTTAAGTAGTGGTTATATAATAGCTATAGTGGTTATACCAGTCGTTATACCAGTGGAAGTAGTAGTTATAATAGCTGGTAACTACCTATAATAAAGTTTAAATTGACGTTAGTAACGTTTTTACCTTTATGGAAATTGATGATTACTTTAGACTAAAATAATTTTAATCTGATCATCATATATTTAACAATATTTTATGTTGGATACCCAGCATTTTAATATTTTGTACAAAAATATAATTTTAATGTAAAAGTTACCACTAGATTTCGTTAAATATCTTAAGACATCCTAGTTTTTTTATCTTATAGGAGAAAACGCAGTTCTGTTAAAAATGAAGAGCTTCATCTTGATCAAACAATTTCAAAAGAAAGAATGTTAAAATTAAATATCGAAAATAGTATTATTTATTAAGTGAATACAAAACATTAAATTCATTCCACAGTTGGGAAAATGCATTTCCAGTCTTTTGCTGACTCTAAAAATGTTTTCAAAAATATTAATAACTTAAAATTTACCAGTTTTATCATAAATAGTGCATCTACATTTACGAATTGAATCCTAGAACTTTTCTCAAATCGAATTGTAGCTCTTTGTATGATGCTGTTAAAATTCAAACGAAAAATATAACATTTTACAGTTTAATTATTTACAGAGTTTAAATTACATTAAAAATTTTTTGATAACGCAAAATATATTAATTAAAAAAAATTTGGAATGTTATTAATTCAAATACTTTTATTTCCAAATTAAATTGATGGATTACAATCGAAGGAGTATTGTGTTTGTGTTCGGATTTAATTTTTGAAATATATTTTGTAGATATTTGATATTTGAAACAGCCAAAATTCAACTTGAGAATAAATACATTAAAAGTTCCATAAGATTTAAGTTTCTTTTGTAGCATACTATGAAATGAAGAAAAGTTTACCAGATCAGATGCCAACTTCATTACTTAATAATATTAAAAATAAAAGGGTATTAGGTGTTGTTTAATAAACTGTGTGTCAGCAGAGATAGATAATATTAGGTTGGGAATAAAGAAATCCATTATTTTTACGTGAACTTTATGTAACTTCTTTTGGATTCACTTTGTAAAAAGGTTTAAAACAGCTGTCATGTAGATTTTTAGGTCTTGCGCGTTACGACTGCTGACATGCGGTTAAATTCGATCATTTTTGATATTTTATAGACATTTTCGACGATGCTGTATCCACATGCGAGGTACATCTCTAACATCAAAAATACCCGAATGGAATAGACGAAACAAAAATTGTACGTAACTGGTTGTTACAGTCTTATACAGGACGATAAACACTTTTCACAATTTTAGCCACCCGGCTATCTTTTTCGCCGTTACAAGGGAAAAACGAAAATGTATAGAATTTTCTGTTTGTTGTCTTCCATTTTTAAAATTTTGTACTCGTAACTGAGTTAATCAAACAAAAAACAGCAAGAGGATATTTTAGTGTCAAATGTCACCTTTCCAACGAGCATAAATCTGAAATTGTTTGATAGATACCTCACGAGATATCGATCATTACAGACGTCTACCGAAAAGATAATGTATTATTTTTTCCCCAACCTAATATAAACATGATACAATTAAGTAAACGTTTTTGCGGCTGCAAAGCTTGAAGAAGGCATTGTTCTTGTGTTCAGGAAGTTAATCAGTTTAATACCAGACCCAACCAAAGACCAAAGTGTTGAGAGGAATGGTGAGCATTAATTGATACTTTGGGTTTAGTGTCCCTTCTCTGGCATGTTAAGGTGTGAAGAAAAAATGTTGTCAACTCGAATGTTGACTTCATCCTTTAACTATTGCTCAAAATTTTAAAGTGCTTACTGAATTTAATGAATTTGACAGACATAAATAATCAACAGCTAACTTATTGCAATAATTTAACCAAGCCAAACCAAACCCTTAAAGGATTTCCTTTTTAGGCTATAAGTATTCTCAAACTTCAAATGTGTCTTACTATATCAATAAATATTGTATTTAGCATCATAAAGTAAAAGTTAGTTTTATGATATGCTTCAGCGCCTAATTATTAGCGTCATTATATGAAAATGCTTCATGATTTATAAAAAATGATAAGGTACTACCCGCTGCATTTTTTTCATTATTTATATCTTGTCTTGAAATAGCCATTATCTTTTATTATCATGACATAGCTTGAGGAAATGTAAATGATAGTGAAAGTTTTCTAAACTGAAAACTCGTTGTTAATTGAATTATTACAACCGTAATGTATTCAATTTTTTCTTTTTATAAGTGACATGCATATTTTATGACTCAATTTTAGTAAAATTTGAAGGGTGTGCTTGTTATTGTACTTTCATTATCATAGTTAGAATGGAGATTGGATTTTAGATTACTCAGATTTTTTTCCTTTAAAAAATGAAAGCATATCGAAAGAATTAAATTAAAAAATTGTAAAGTATATAAGTCTAGAGTTCGGAAAACATTTTCAGGTTTTGAACAATATTGTAAAAAAATTTTAATGTGTGTGTGACACTTTAATATGCTCCTGTTTTTGGCAATATATTTAGTCTTATATAACACTCCTCAACTTGAAGGACTCAATAAAATAAATCGATAGTCACATATTTACAGTCTTCCTCTTGTATCTGTTTTTTGTTAGTTGAGCAAATATTATGATTATTACAATACTATGAAGATGTGGTATATTTTTCAGTTTTTTATAATTAAATATTAATTCTTGCACATAGAAGAACATGCCATTATTAGTAAGAAATAAGTTTTCACGCTCATACTAAAATGGTAATTTATCTTGATATTAACAAGTCTAGATACTTACAGAAATTTATATCGAATAATTTTCTATTGCCTTAGCAATAGTTTTTAATCTATCAATAGTTTTAAAATACAATCTGTCCTCTTTTTAAATCGATAAGCAAATGTATTTGCCTTTTATTGTCACTCGTATTAAGTAGAAACTGACATTACTGATGTTAAGATTCAATAAATTACAAAGGCAAGCGGAAATTAAACTATAGTCCCTATTAAGTAAAATATAATGTCTAGAATATTAAAAAAATATGATAAATAAGCACAAGAATAATATAAAGAAATAAATGGTACGTTCAAACTTCAGAAGAATATTAAATAGGAATAACAAATGCAACAATTAGAGAGAAAAATTATATGCTTATTTATAAACACACGATGTTTCAATTCTTCAACAGTATAAGTGTCTTTATAAATTTGGCCAACTTATATATTTATGAAAATAAAATTGTTCTTAAAAAGTTCTTGTTCATTTTGTTTCATGTGGTGGAGATCAACATTTCCCTGAAACTTATGGAATTTTTGTCTATAATTTCCTATTAAATTAGTAAAACACATTCATTAAAAATTTTTATTTTGAATTTAATGTCTTCCAAACAATGAATTGTAGGTAAAACTATATTTAAGGGAGCCCCATGTGAAAACTTGGAGATTTTTGTTAGGATATCGATTTTATTGGTGATTTTTGTTGGTCAATTGAATTGTTGCAATCAGAACACGATTGGAATTTGATCAACTTGGCGATCAACCGCTACCACAACTTGCAGAGAATCAAGGGGGCTCCCTAAAGTATAGGCTAACCGAATTGTATACTAAATTGCTATTTAATGATTGAAATTAGATCCCACATTGCAATCAAGTTCTACTTATAAATTTATACAATGAACGGTATCTAGAAAATAATATTGACATTTTCAAAAAAGAAAAAAAATATTTAACGTACAGTGAAATACACTACTGGCCATTAAAATTGCTACACCAAGAAGGCGACATGCTACAGGCGTGAAATTTATACGAAAAGAAGAAAATGCTGTGATATGCAAATGATTAGCTTTTCAGCGCATTCAGACAAAGCAGGAGCCAGTAGCGACACCTACGTTGTGTTTAAATGAGGAAATTGTTCAGCCGGTTCCTCATGCACAATTACATTTGAAAGTTGTTGCCTGGTGAAAAGTTGTTGTGATGCCTCGTGTAAGAAGGAGAAATGCGTACCAGCACGTTTCTGACTTTGATAAATGGCGAAATGTAGCGTACCGGGATTGCGGTTTACCTTATCGCAGTATTGCTGCTCGCGTAGGTCGAGATCCAATGACTGTTAGCAGAATATGGAATCGAAGGGTTTAGGACGGTAATACGGAACGTCATGCGGGATCTCAACGGCCACCTATCACTAGCATCCGAGAAGACAGGCATATTATCCGCATGGCCGTAATGGATCGTGCAACCAAGTCACGAGCCGTGAGTCAAGAAACGGGGTCGTTTGGAAGACAACAAGTGTCTGCACGAACAGTTCGACGACGTTTGCAGCAGCATGGACTCTCAGCTCGGAGACCATGGCTGCGGCTTCCCTTGACGCTGCATCATAGACAAGAGCGCCTTCAATGGTGTGATTAAAGATGAACCTGGGCGCACGAATGACGAGACGTCATCTTTTCAGATGATTCCAGGTTCTGTGTGCAGCATCATGTTGGTCGCATTCGTGTTTGGCGGCATCGTGGTGAACGCACACTGGCAGCATGCATTCGTCATCGTCATACTGGCCCATCACCTGGCGTGATGGTATGGGGTGCCATTGGATACACGTCTCGGTCACTTCTTGTTCGCATTGACGGTGCTTTGAACTGTGCACATTACATTTCTGATGTGTTACGACCCATAGCTCTACCCTTTATTCGAGCCCTGCGAAACCCTACGTTTCAGCAGGATAATGCCCGACCGCATATTGCCGGTATTGTACGGACCTCCCTTGATACGGAACATGTTCGGCTGTTGCCCTGGCTTGCACGTTCTCCAGATCTTTCACCAATAGAAAACGTCTGGTCAATGGTTGTCGAGCGACTGGCTCGTCACCAAACGCCAGTCACTACGGTTGATGAATTGTGGCATCGTGAAGCTGCATGGGCATCTGTACCTGTACATGCAATCCAATCTCTGTTTGACTCAATGCCCAGGAGTATAACGGCTGTTATTACTGCCAGAGATGGTTGCTCTTGGTACTGATTTCTCAGGATCTATCCAGCCAATTTTTTTTTAAATTTAATCACTTGTTATTTCTAGTATAATATATTTGTCCAATAAATATCATTTTGTTATCTGCCTTTTTTTCCTGGTGTAGCAATTTTAATGGCCAGTAGTGTAGATGAAAGTAAAGTACAAAGAAGTGAAGTATATAATTTTGTTTGTGTGTGTGTGTGCATTTTTGTTATTTCAGTTGATATTCTATAATTATATTGAAGAAAAATACACTCTTCAATAAATTTCTTTCTGTTAAATGTGTTGCGTATTTTTAGAAGAAAATATAATAGAAATCGCATATTTTATATTTAAAAAAAATTATTAAATATAAATATTACTGGGAATAAAGACCTATTTCATATATTTCAACTGGAAGGAATGATCAGTAAACTTAATATATTTTACAGGTCATTCTTCCCTGATGAAAACGTATGTCTTTCATTTCGGGAAAAATTACGATTTGGAAAAATAACGATAATATTTACCAATATTTAAAAAAAATTTTTTTTTTTGAATCCGATATAAATCATATAAAAAAATCGAATGGTATATAGAACACTTTTGGAATTTTAGTTTAGTTGTAAAGTTATTAATTTTTAAATTAAGGATTATTTTTAGCAGCCTTGTAATATCTTTTCGATCAGTAGCATATTGGAAAAGTCGAAAACATGTCAGCAGGAGAGGCAAAAAGTATGATTTCAAAAAAGGGAAAAATACATAAGTTTTTAAATTACATTGTGGGAATATGAAAAATTTTGATCTCATATTTTATATAATTTTTTATTACCAATAATTATACATACGTGAACGTTTTTCAATCTCGTAATAAAGAATTATAAGTTTCTCTATTTCTTGACGCAGAATGATGAAACCATGTTTAAATAAATTATCATAGCACAGTGAACTTTGTAGTAAATTGAAATCTACATTTATTACTGTTTAAACTGATTGCGAAACTCTGTAATTAATATTTCACAATGAAACAGCTACTGTTTTAAGTTCGTCTCTGAGAACATTTTGGCGATATAATTCTAATTCTAAATTGTACAGCCTTTCCTAGGTTAACTTTGTAAATATTTGGTGAACAAACAGAATAAGGATTTTATTTATTCCGATTTTTAACAGAACATGAAAAGTAAATATTTATATAAATTTAGAAAATTGAAATTTAAAAATATATGAAGAAAACATCATTTATTAAATAAATTACTTATCGCAGAAAAACCATATGATTTTCTCAAATAATTATTTTAAACAATAAAAATTTATTTACACTATTCTCTTTATCATATATAAAAAAAGAATAAAAAACTCTCATTATTACTCTTAATTTACCATTTCCAAATTACACCATGCGTTAACAAATTTACAATATTCACACACAACTTTAAATATTTTTTTAAAAGAAATCATTCGAGATGTAATTGTAAAAATAGAAAAATTCTTCTCTGATTGTACGTGTAATATTTCTTTTTAAATCGCTTATAAAATTTTGTTTAAATGTGGCTTTATACCAAATCAGTTATGTGTAAAGTTTGATTTTATTAAAATGTGTACTTCGATGAAATAATATTTTTAAAATCAGGCAAAAAAATTATTGATAAATGTTGAAATAATCTTCTTATTTATTTATATGCTGAAGTTGAGTAAATAAAATGTTTATAGAAAAAACACGTTATTACATAGTGTACTAATTTAGAAAAGTATTTATTTAGAAAGTAAAATAAAAAGAAAGCATAAAAAATTTGGAAAAATTTTAAAATTAAATATTTATTTACAATTAAAATATTTGCATGCTTGAAAAAAAATAAAGATTTTAATAGGTAGTTAAGAATTATATAAACTTAACGTAAAAGCAATATAAAAATATGTAAATCGCATGATTTACATATCTTTTAAAAAGTGGTAAATGAGTTTATTTATTTCACAATAATCTGAAGAGAATGTGATAATATAAGATAACACATATATTTAATCATCCTATTCATATGCATTATTCGACGCATAAAAACTATTTTTGATCATTACGAAGTCACTGAAGATGCAAATAAGAAGTTTGGATATCTCGCAAAACAGATATCACGTGTTCATTATTTATAATTGTTTGAGAAAAAATGTTGATTAAAAAATCTTTCTTATAAGTATATCATTATCATTAGGAATAATAAGAAAATGAAAATACATATATTATTATTAATCAATTTTATTTCATTGAATAAATATTATGCATATTAAAAAATATTATATAAGAATGAATATTTTGCACCATTCCTGAATGAAATAAAATTGATTGAAAACATTGGGAAAATTACTTGTATTAAATACATTTAATCGAGTTTTACAAAAAACTTAAATTAATAATATCTTAACAGTAAAATACATTTGTTAATGGATTTTACACCATTTGTGAATGAAATAAAATTATGATTGAAAACATAGGGAAAATTACTTTTATTAAATATATTTAAACGAGTTTTACTAAAAACTTCAATTAAATAAAATAATAAGTAAAATAAAAGATATGTATTTTTTTAATTTAAGAATTAAAATGTGTTTTCTTATTAAAATTAAAATTTTATTTATTAATTCAAATATTTATTAAAATTACTTTATTCATTTCAAAGTTTCCAAACTTATGCAAATAATTTTGAAGATTAAATATAGTGATTAAATTTTAGATTTTTAAGTTCATCTATTTTCTAGCTTTTGCGTGTTTCTTTTAGCTTTTATTCGGGAGAATGTCTTTAGCAAAATAAATTAGTATGTTAAATGCAATAGTTTTCCTCTTTCAGTGTTTCTTCTGTAAACATAAATAAAAAGATTAATCATACATTCTTTTTATTTATTATGCCTCATTAAACTTGTTAATACACTATTTTCATTACATTTGTTGTGCAAAACATTTTTAAGTGCACATACATCCTTCGTTAGTGGCTTTCAAAATATGCAAATTGAGACTAATTCCAGCTAATTATTCTTCACTCTCCATGAAAATTTGAAATATATATATATATATATATATATATATATATATATATATATATATATATATATATATATATATATGGTAATGGAGGCGTGTATCAAAAGACATTCTTTACTATCATTCCTAGTGCTGGTGAAATTTGAGAATGTCGAATGTACTTTTGGGTAATAGAATCCTCCATAATGTCATCAAATCAAGTTTTAAGCAAACCTGTTATTCTCCTGAAAACGTGAACCCACGTGTGTTTTTCATCCAGGTTAATCATTGGTCAACCATTGAAGATGCTGCTATCTGTGTGATGTGGTATTGTAAGTAGCCAAAGACACAGTCGTTTAGATGATGATAAATGGTGACTACATCAGTGATTGAACTTTAATTTCATTTTATCCGAAATTTTGAATTTTACTATTGAACGAAATTTATACTTAAAAAAATATATCTAGAGGAATTTCAATATGTTATCCTGCATGATAGAAAAATTTGTAAAAAACTAAATAAAAAACTGTAAAAGATTATATATATATTATTTAAAATTAGCTCATATTTAATGTAAATTTGAAAAATTATTATGCTTACAATGTAACAAAAACTTTTTTCAAAATTTCTGGGAGCTTATTTAAATGCTTTTTTTAAAACCATGATTATAAGAATTAAAATTGTTTAACACTTTGAAGTGCTAAAAAAGAATAGAGTTTTTATTAATTGGAGTTAAATATTACATACAGATTTAATTCCATTGAATCACTATTTCCTATTATGATATTAGAATAGACACTTTTAAAACGAAAACATTGAAAATATTTACAATCTAGAAGTATATCTAAGGAAAAATATCTAATAGTATAAGAAAATAGATATTTTTACATAGATTTTAGTAAACATTTAAATAGAATGACAAAGAAAAAAATAGAAAAGAAAGAGCTTTTTGAATTATTCATCTTTATTTTTTCCATATAATGACCTTTCCTTTATAACTAATAGTTCAAAGAGTTTTGTGATTATAATCTCTTTACATTTAAAATAAAATTTTTATATAACTATATATTTATTGAATTTCATTCAAATATTTGGAAAATAATTTTTCAAACAATACTTTTTTTATCTTATTTATTTTAGCAGAGTATTCTATGAACTGATCCATTAAACGCCTGATTTAATTTAAAACTATTTGTAAATAAACCAAGAAAAAGTTTATATTTAGTCCCAAATGCAGCATGAATGTTCTGTTTATTTTTAAACCAACATCACAAATAATAAAAAGAAACTAAACATACATACATCTTTATTTTGCAAGGAGTTATCTGTCTGTGACCAAACGATTTTAAAACAGTGATTCCAAACACATAAGATGTTATTTATTTCTTATAACCCGGTGGAATTTAAATGTAAGTTTACACTATAAAATTTCTTCCAATATTTCTTTAAAAAATTTGTTTTTAATTAATTTTTATACCACATTATCAGGCTATTGTTAAAGAAGTGACTTGTTTTTAAGAGGATATTTCTAATAATAAGTTTGGCAACAAGAGATTCATTTCAATTAAAACAAGCTGGATTGTTTGAAATTCCTTATCTTACAAAAGCATCCAAGGCTATCTAAAATCTTAATTGACCTTTATTTCATCAGATAAAAATAAAAACCTTCTTGATCGTATTTTTGCCAAATAGATATTTGGCCAACTTAAAAGAAATAGCATTCTGTATCACTTAAGAATATCAGAGAGACAAATTGTTTTTCCAATTAGTACACACGTGGAAATAACACATTGGAGTGTGCTCAATAACTGTGAATTTCTAGAAAATGTTTTTTATAATTAGACCCCTTCGCTGAATATTAATGTTTTGTTTTTTCACCTTTATCATTGTGAGAGAGCTACTTCTGAGATAAACAATAGCTTCATTTGCTTTGAGTAAAAATCACTGGGCATTATAAAATCAAAAGTTGCCGTAGAAAGTTGTGAACGGAAGTCTTAGTGCAAAGGTCATCTTTATTGCACGCAATTGCCAATTAGGAATTAGTATGAAAATTTAATGTTCTGATAATATGTATGTACACATTTACAAACATATCTGGGAGTGTATTCAAAATAAAAGTTCTTTAAAATATATTTTTAGATTTAAAATTTTGAATATTTATTAAAACTTATTAATATTTTTTTTTTGAAATGCATTGTTAAAGTATTAAAATGGGATAGTTAAATATAGTTTAATATCTAACTTTTTCTCCAAGAGAAATAAAAAATCAATTCTTTTTTACTTTTAGCACTGCTGAACATCCAGATTTTATGTAGCAACCAATATAGTACTAGGTATAAGAATAATCAAAATTTGCTTTCTCCACTCTGAACATGACAGCTAAACGGTACATTGTTGGAAGTATTATCTGCCAATTTTTAAATTGCTTGTAGTTAAATATGGTTTAATATCTAGCTTTTCATCCAAGATAAATCAAAAAAACAATTCTTTTTTACTTTTAACTTGCTGAACATCAAGATTTCATGCAGCTACCATCATAGTACATTTTTTGCAGCAATTATTATACAAGAGTAATCAAAATTTACTTTTTCCACTCTGAACAAGACAATGAAACGGTACATTGTTGGAATAAAGGTGCATTGTATTTGCATATTTTTAAATTCCTTGATCCTTGGATGGACTTAGAAAAAATATCTTTATTAAATAATCAAGTTAAATTCTTGCATTAAGTTTCTTCTGAATATTTCTGCAGACGAAAATGCTTAGCACATGCTTGCATCCCTTTATTTAAACCAAATCAAGTAAAAAGTTCAACACATGAACGAGCATAGTTTTCTTACCCCAAAATCGAAAGAAATTGCACCATATAGATATTTAATGAGCATAAGACCTCTCAACATGACACTCTTGAACTGAGCAGGGTACAAAATTGTCTACTCTTAAGATATTAGATATTTACTTTTTATAACCAGGTTATCTCTTCAAAGAAATGGGTCAATTTTCAAAGCAAAAAAGTTATTTAAATTGTCCGAGTTAATAATTGTTGTAGCCACCACACATTGGAGTAAGTGTGGCATGCAGCCAAACTTTGAATGTTTACCTGAGAATAATATTCCAATGATTATGTGTTATAACTTGATTCTTTAATTCCAAATCAACTTCAGTTGGATACCAAAATTCAATGTTAGAAGCTGTAAGACAAAGATC
>JAPDSC010068478.1:0-22827 GCA_026290005.1 Latrodectus geometricus
AAAAAAAATGATTAAAATTTTTCTGTTTGTCAGCATTCAAATATAGTTTTTTCAAATATAGTAAATTTGTCAGCCTCCAATCTTAAGTAGAGATCGAATGTTTTTGGAATTTAAACATCATGGATATCCCTCAAGGTGGATAATCAGGATTTAATGTATTAAAAATAAATCACTTACTATACTTGATAAAAATATTATATATATATATATATATATATATATAAATCAAATTGATCTTTGAGGACTTGGAGTTTAAGAGCAGACACTATATCCATCTATGTATTTGTTTGCCCATTTGTCTTTGATGTGAGAATGTCAAAGAGTACGAAAATATGTGGACTTAGAAATATATGTGATTCAAATATTCATAAGAATCGCATCTTATTGAGATGCAAAACCTTTTTTTTTCCACTGCAGTCCGTATTACCAGTCCTTTCTTTTACTTGGAGCGTGATTCCGATTTATATCCTTTCCTTCTTCGGCGAATATCTGATCATCCAGAGTGTCTTCTCAGCGTCAGGAACAAATACTTCCAGAGTACCTTTTCTGCATGTGTGTCTGGTATGTGCATGTCTGGAGTTGCACTGAGTGCGTAGGAGGAGACAAAAAATAAATAAGGGATTCTTTTTCTTGAGGATGATTTATGAAAATCGAAAAAGGATAGTTGCATTGTTACATTGCAAATATTTCTCGAAATATATGATCTTATTCAAAACTTATCATAAAAGGAAAATGAAGACGTATATATGTGTTGCAGATGAAAATAAGTTTTATTTCTAGAATAAAGAGAATAAATGATGTATAGAGTTGTTTTTTTAGTATTTAACAAATCTGTATAAGAAAAACACAATTTGTTTATTTTTTAATGATCGAAATTAGAAAATGTAAATGGAAAATTCCGAGATTTTTCTCATCATCTCTAAATTTGTAGTAGTTTAAGAGTTAATGCTCAAATTTCCTGAATATGACTGAATAATCATCATTTCTAAACTTGTAACAATTTAACAGTTTAGCGCACTTTTTTCTTTAGTATGACTGAACAATCATCATCTCTAAACTTGTAACAATTTAACAGTTTAGCGCACTTGTTTTCCTTAGCATAACTAAATAATCATCATCTCTAAACTTTTAGCAATTTAAGAGTTTAGTTTACTTTTTCCTTAGCATGACTGAATTATCATCATCTCTAAACTTGTAATAATTTAAGGACTTTGTGCACTATTTTTAATTAACCTATCCCAATAATTATAGAAACAGTTTTTAGAATAAAATAGTAAAAATTTAATTGTTTCTATTCAACAATGGATGTTACAAAAAACATTAATTTGACGTAACGAACTGCCTAACCACCGAAAACAGTTGTACAATAATTCTCTCCTTGATAATTGCTTAGCGGGAGAATTTCTCATAGGGAGTAAGTCCTATTCACAAGCTGCAAGGGAGAAAACCCGAAGATCTCTAAACAACCAGCTTAAAAGAAATGCTTGTACATAATAGGAAAGGAACTTCTAGTTCAATGATTCTCAAACACTGTGCATCATCTTTAACTCCGTCGAATAAATCCGCCGCCTGGGGGTGGTAAGAGCCAGGCTATAGGTCTTCTCTGGTTTAATCTCTAAAATTGGAAGATTCAGATGGTGCTGCCATCTATGAGCCAAAAGACGTATTTCCACCTTCGTACGAGGGTGCTCTATTCAATTCCGTTTTTGAGCCCGCCCTTCAAGAGACTAAGTGAATGACACTCTCTCTCTGACTTCATTCGCTTAGTCTCTTGAAGGGCGGGCTTGGCTTTGCCAAGTGTCATTAATAACAACAACAAAAATTTGTTTTTACATTTAAGTACCATATTTTTTACAATTAAAATCTGTTTTTATCTTGGAATAACTGTAATCTTTCATACAGTGAAATATTCGTCTCCTATGAAGAAATTTCCAGTGTTCCCAGTATCTACTATATTTTTTACAGTCAAAAGCTGTTTTTATCTTCGTCAGCTGTGGCCTTTCATAAGGTGAAATATTTGCCTGACGTGAAGAAATTAAACGTGTTCTCAGTATATGCAATTATAAATTTCTACACATGTTATTTGAGGGAATCTAAATTTTCAGTATTAATTAACATAAAATAGAGCATGATTATTAAATGTAGAAGACGATATGAGAGTAGCAGTGTTATTTTTAATATAAATGAAATGATCAAAAAACACCAATTTCAAATTTTTTCTTATAGAGCATCTTTATTATTATATAATCAATCCGTTCGTAAACATACTGTTGTTTTTATAGTACATATATTTTATTTTACATCTAAATTATCATCATAAACTATTTTACGCAGTGGATGGTAGGTAAGTAGTACACAAGTTCTAAACTTATAATTTTCTTTGTGACCTGCCAAATTTTGAAATCGTTAAAAGTGTGCTGCGACAAAAAATAAATAAATAAATAAAATAAAAATAAAATAAGAATTAAAAATCGTTGTTCTAATTTTTTAACAATGGGAGGAACGACCTAAGTTCTAGTGCAAATTCGATCTCAATAGCCCATGCACATTCTCCCTATACAGGAATATAAATAATAGGACTTGTACACCGAAGTAATTTATATTTCTTTGTTTTTATTCGATGAGAATTAAGTGCAAATTTATCTGCTAAGCTCACTAGCAGTTAGTTTAACGAAAGGAAGTGATAATCGATGGAAAGGATTTGGTATCATAATCGTTTAAGTACCAAAGTTTCTTTAAGGTGAGTTTCAATATCTTGTGTAGTAGGCCAAACATAAACATTTGCCTAGTTGCAATAGCCTTCGAGAATTATCTCGTCAATCTCTCGTAAAAATTCTCCAGAAAATAAGGAAAAATCCCTCAAAATAGCTGCTACTCATATAAATATGTGCTAAAATGAAACTTGTTTGTTATAACACCAAAGATTGCAGTATCACTTACGCTAGATAATTAACTTTCTGGATGATAATCGCTTACGAAATAGCAATGGGTAAAATAGAAGCCATTTTCTTATATAAGAAGAGAAATACTTTAGTTAAAGTATTCTGTTGATTCAATTCATATATAATAAAGGTTATATGAAATGTTGGCTATGTTATCAACTGCAGGGAAGTTAAAACGCGGGTTTATTCCTTCTGATGTCTTGGAGATCTTAGTTGCTACTTTCTATAAAGTAACTCAATATGTATTTTGGCTTGTGATGCAGCGTTGATTTTATGTGAGTGTATGGATAATATAAATAGATAAATGATTGAGACTTATAATCAAAGATAATGCCTTTACGCATCGATTTTTATGTATATGTTTCATATGATCGTTGGTAATATAAATGGAAAGCGTATGAAACAGCACCAAAATAAGAATTTATGGTGAAAGGTTTTATGAGATTCTTCTTACGTAAAAATTTAACACATTTAATTAGGATACAACGCATCTAGTTAATTCGCTTGTTGTTCTATTGTCACTTTTTGAATATGAAAACTAATTAATTTACCATAAAATCATTGTTTAATACGAATCCTGAAATGCTATAAGTAATCAAAGTGGTATATATATATATATATATATATATATGACTGAATGGTTAGCCTTCCTGACTTCTAGGCTGTTGATTCCGGGTTCCAATCCCTATTTGGGCATGGAGGTTTCCTTTCTCCATCTGTGTTTCCTTGCCTTGAGATGAATCTTATAAGATGATAGAATATTCTAAGATAAGAATGTGGCCCACCCTATAAACGGGTTTGCGGTAGTGTGACGTGGGTAATTCTGCTTACCTCCATGACTTGGTTCACAGGTGCCCATAGGGTAACGCTAAATGAGTAGCAGTTTCCTGCCTTTTTATGGTAAAGGGTTAATCACCCAGTGCCTGATATTATATATATATATATGTTACCGTAAAAGACCGAAATCAGAGAATGTCGACATTCACCGGTGAATGTCAACACATACCAAAAACGTTGGTGAAAGACCGTACAATTGATTACATTTCTTGCACTTTCGGACCATCGCCGGTATATGTCGACAACCACAGACAAGCTTTGGTGGAATTTGAAAAGATGATTAAAGAGCTCGAAAAGGAGATAACAGAAGGCAACGTCAACAAAGAGGTGCGGCCTAGAGCATTTAATTTGTTTTTAATTTGTTTGTTGTCAGGTTTGTCCCGCGGGTTAAAAATCCTCTACACTTCCTCTACTCACCGTGATTGGTCACTCCTCCTTTCTAAGAGAGGCGATAAGTTACGTCACACATGTGACGTTTTTCACGCCTGAAATATTGAGATAAGAAAATGCAAATCTGCATTTCTCCTCTCCGGATACGGAGAGATGAAACGCATACTCAAGATTCACCATTAGTGCATTGTGGATGTCGACATTTGCCGGTGTAAGTGAGAAATGAGGATATCTAGCAAATATTTCGGATATACACCAAGCGACTACGTGAATGTTGACATTCACCAGCGAATGTTGACTTTCTCCAGATTTCGGACATTCACGGTAACATATATATATATATATATATAAAAGAGCTAAACTCTGCCCATTGAGGAGCCAATGCTTGCAGTGATCATATCCGTTTTCTTGACCGAGGGTTCTGGGGTGCGAAGCATTTGTCCTGGTCTGGTTTGATGATCAACGTAACGCAAAAAGTCCAGTATTTAGTTCCTAAGCATGCTTGGTACTTAATTTAATCGACCCATTGAAGGGATGAAAGGCTATGCAGGTCTATCCCAGCCTGAAGATAGAACCTCGGAAACATTAGCACTATGTCTCTAGGGCTTATATATATATATATATATATATATATATATATATATATATATATATATATATATATATATATAAGACATTTCAATCAATCTTCACTTATTAATTACCGACTGTGAAGATTTTTAAGGACAGTTAGTTTCGTATTTATGCATTCGAAAGGAGAAAATCTAGAAAACTCGCAAGCATCACCCCAACAGATATACATGCTGAAAACAGAAGAGAAAATTCCTCACCTGTTGTTTGGCAGGTGCAGCGGCAGAACTCAGTATATTTTACTGTCCTACTACTAGCCCCACCATGGAATAGCATATGGCTTAAATACCTCCAACACTATATAGTATCGCTCTTTTGAACCAAGAGGTAGTCGACATCTGAGTTGGAATTATCTACTATACAATCTCTCACGCTTTAGTATTAACAATATCAACATGGTAATCCCTCTAAGTAAAGAAAGAATTAATATGATTATTTTATTCATCATTCGAGTTTCTTGGTCATGTGCCAAAAAATGCATAAAAAAGGTGTTGGTGATCACTGTTGAAAAATATTATCTCCAGGCAGTTGTAGTGCTTTAATACTATATTTTGCATAATCACTAAAACTCTAGTAGTTTAATTTTTGATATTCAGAAGGTATTGCTTTTCTTGGAGGATTTGTTTTTGATAAAATTTCGTATGCAATAATCACAACGGAATAAATTCCCATATCTCCCAAACAGAAACCCTAGCAGACATACGTCCAAAAAAATATGAAAATTAATATTGTTTTTCCGTTGTTCATTTGGTGTTTGTGTAAAAATTTAGTTATTCTTCTCTAAATAAAGGTTCTACTAGGTAAACAACTTCCAGTAAAGCTTCATTTTGTTGTTCTGGAGGCAACCTGCTCCAAAACATGCTGCCACTTGAGGATTTAGTGGCAAACAAATATTTCCAAAAAATCAATTTGATTGATATGCCAGTTTCAAGTAGAAATAAACATGGTGTATTACAACTTACGAGTAGTTCTACACTTACGCTCTGACTTCCGGGTTTTATCCCCGCGAGTGTTGAATAATGGTAATTGGGAATTGAGTAAAAGTAATTAGAACAATTTATGTTCTGGGTGTTGTTTTTTATGGAGATTCAGAAAAAAAGTTCAGCCTCCCGTTGGATAAAGTGTACATGCAAAACAGTCTTCTAAAAAGACAGCTAGCCAATAAAAACTTTAAGAAAGTTATCTTGATGTTTGTTGGAATAGATGTTTTTACTCTGGCTTTTTCTATCGTGCAATATTTGAATACTTCTCAATGTACCAAAAAAATTTTTTTTTCGAACAAAAATATTGTGATATTAGCAGTTTTAAACCTTTCAGTAGTTGGTTATCCGTTGTCAAAGTAGCATTGCAATTTTTGCGGTCAATTTTCCCTGTCGGCTAGAAGTAGAATCAAGCACCCCTTACAATGGAAAGTCTCCAGTTAGATTCAAGCCGCTGTTAAACGCATTGCGCTTCTGCATACATATCTGTCGTGGTGAGTGCTTGAGTGTTTTCTTGGTTTCTTCCTTGGAAACACGCTAATACAATCTACTGCCGATGAAATTATCCCTTGAGGACAAAATAGCTTAGATATTCAAATGAGTCACTACAGATTTCACTAATTAGTTCATTAGCTACGTCATGTCAATTTAACTGGCTTATTTCCTCTACAAGAATTCTTATTTTATTTGCGAATTTTTATTCGAATTTTCTTATTCGATGTGTCCACCAAATTTTTTAAAATAAGTATGAATTGAGAAAGACTGCATGAAAGAGAATAAAAATTATATCTAGAGAATTAGAAGTCTCTAACTTAAAACATAAGTTGTATTACATTTCCAAATTTCCTCTGTTAGTGTTAACCGTTATAAACTTAATTTGAATTCGCTGTAAAGTTGGCTATTCTACGTTGTCCAGGAACTTTTCTTACTTCAAGAATGGAAAAATGTTTGGCTTTTTCTATCCTCTTAAAACTGTCATCTCTATGTAATTGTTAGGAGCTAAACATCATATTTCTGTTTATATTTATCTTTTTAAATATTCTTTTTTTAGTGTGATAAACATATTTACTATGTTTTAAATTTTAAAACTCATTCTTTCACTTTTTGCATCAAATGCGTTTTCGGATTTTCCAATACGTCGATGATCGAAATGCATTGGCGAGTAGATGACAGAAAGGCAATCCTGTAATTAAGAGTTATTAATTTCGAAAGATAGTAAATAATCCATTCGTAACTTCGTAAGATAATTTTAAGTGATCCACACCTTATTCGACTCGACGTGTTATTAACAGATCTATGCGCGTTAGATGCCATTTCATACTATTCAAATAAAAATAACATTTTGAAAAACACTAAGTAAATAATAATCACTTTTAAGGAATAGTAAATATTATAATTTTAAAAATCGCTAATTTTCCTCAGAAACTAATAATTGAAATATGATTAAGAAAACGATGAAGACCTACTTAGTATTACAAAACTTATTGAAAAATATAGTTTTAAGTTTATAAGTTTTGGCAGTGAAATAATTAATATCTATAATATTTTTGTATTTATCTAAAAAATAAACTTCTATTAAAAAACAAAAAAATGTAGTTTAGTTTATAACGATCAACACAAATGAATTCTTTTTTTTAGGTTTGTTTTCGTCAAGTAAGATTTATATGCGCAGAATGTTTTATTTATCGTATTTCTTGATAAATAATCACGTCGCTCAAATTTCGGAATGTTTGATCGAAGTTATATTTTCATCGTAGCCAAAATAAACCGCTTTCAGAAAAATTATCACTCGGAGCATGCGCAGAGCAACACTTCTTGTCTGGAACAGAGAGTTGTTCTTACTAATGTACTTTATAGAGGCATATACAATTCCTGCCCGAATCGCGCTTTTGAATCTACGCCATCAACGGGCGTTCAAGGGGCCATAACTTCAATGCTTTCACAGACGTTTTCTGACTTTCATTTAATTTTAGAGCGAGCATAAAAGCTCGGCAAAGACAAGACCGCCGCACTCGAGAAACAGGTATAACTAAAAGCAAAAGTTTTCTTTTTCGAACGCAAGAAGTACTCGCCGATAGCGAAGAGGAAGAAAAAAAAAATGCATGCACGTTAAATTACAATCATAAAAACCTCCCGGCAGTTGGGGTATAATATATTGACAGCAATTTTGTTCAGAAGCTCGAAGTATCGTCTGCTTTTGGGCATGCATATTTTTGTTGCCAACCGAACAACTCAACTTGTTACGGGGAAGGGAGGTAAAGGGAAATCCAAAACCAGTGGTTTTTACATGGATAAATTTTGATATTTTATTTTCATCGTGTTCCGGGTAGCTTATCGTAAAATTTTATTGCTGAGAAACTGATTTGTTCTGGATTTAAATCTTGTTCGTATCGATATGATGGCTCGGAATTTCTTTTCGCTTTATTCGCCATTTTTTTTATTGCAAGCCGAATGAGGGGCTTTGATTTCTTCTCTCGAAGATATGAAAAGGAAGCAAAAATACTTATGATGCAATTTATCGAGTAACGTTTCATTTCTGATTTTCGAATATTCCAAGGTTAAAAAAAAAGTCCATTTCCGACCATTTCACCTCCAGATGTGTAGAAGGTTACTTGATCTTTCCTTCTGCTAACATCTTTATAATATCCATTCTTATTTACTTGTTTGTCTTTATCGTGTTTGTTTCTGGCTCCGTATTTCTAGTGAGCGAAGTTGCTAAACACAGCTCTTGCTCAAGTGAAGAGATGACATCTGAGTTGAAACCTTTTCTACGCATTATACTATCAAACAGTCTTTGCAACTTATGATATTTTACATTTTGTTCCTCATAGTATGTTGATTTTTCAGCATAAGTTTGTATTGAACCCACAAATTTTCAAATTTTGAAGTGATGCCATTCATAACTAGATTAATGAGATTATTTCTTCTTTCTAGTGCTGATGCATCTATTGTTGTTATTGTTTCTGATGAAACTTTGCAACGCCACGTCAGCCCGTCAGAGACTAGACGAATGAAGTCAGAGAGAGAGCGTCTTCCGTTTTTTTTAATAGAGTACCCTCATACGAAGGTGGAAGTACGATTTTTGGCTCATACATGGCAGTACCATCTGAATCTTCCAGTTTAGAGATTGAAACCACTGAAGAACTAAAGCCTGGCTCCAACCACACCCAGAAGTATTAATTTGTAATGGGAACATGGAGAACATTGCGACCCGACATATTTCACGTGCCCCAGTCACCATTAGTGAACACGACGGATCTTCGGCTAAGCCGGGATTCGAATTCTTGACCTTTTGGTAGCGAGAACTACACCCTAACCAACCAGGCCACAGCGGCCGATGCAACTTTTAATGCAGTTTAAGATAATATTACTTAAGGTAAAGTCTCCATTATTTTAAGTGAACTTTACATAAATTGATTTGGATTAGCTTATCATAAAAAGTCTTAAACTGATTTAGAGTTGATCTTTAGATTTTGAGCAATACTATGACTGTTAACAAGTGGTCAGCTTCGATAATTTTTGACATTTTATCGACAATTTCGACAACGATGCACCCGTGCGAAGTGCATCTTTAACACCAAAAATACCTGAACTGAATACCAAAATTGCAAGTAACTGACTGTTACAGTATAGGGACTATAAACACCATTCACAATTTCAATCCATAGCTTGCATTTAACAAAGAAAAATTGTAAATGTGCCGACCACTTTTAACCATTGTAAACCACTTTTAATATTCTTTAACTTATAAATGAATGGACCAAGCAAAACACAGCAAAAGAATTTTCTTAGTAGGAAATGTCATTGTTTCATCGAGTGTAAATCTGAAAATGCTTGAGTGATACTGTATGAGATATTGATCACTGTAGATTTCCGCAGAAAAAATGGGTTATTTTTTTCTCCAAACTACTAGAAAAACTTATCATTAAAAGTGGAAGACATTATCTTTGGAAGTGGAGTAGATATTAGGTCCTCTAAACTTAGACCCAGATAGTCTAGGATATGCTTCAGAGAGTTACGTAAAAACTCATGGAGAAGGGATGGAGCAGCTTTTTTTTAGTGCGAGAGACAAAAGAATCTTAAGGGAGATTTTTCAGTTTTACTGTATGTATTGTTGTTTTTAGATGAAATCGCTTTCATAAAGAACATACGTTTCACGCACAAACATTTGTTTTTAAATGATTTAAACAAACCATGGGGGGAACCATATTTTGTTTATGATATTTAAATTTCATGCTAGATTTTTTTTATCCATCATTGTTTTATATTTTTAATACTCTTTTAATATTGGATGATTTAGAGGAAAAACTTCAATATGGTAATCCTTTTGTTTGTTTTTTTTTATTATTTCAATCCGTATTTATCCATTTTATTTGATTTTCACAATCAAAATATTTTATAATTATTTTATTCTTTTTTTTAAATAGTTTTTTTTATTATCATGTACATTTACAAAATTTTATGAGAATATTATTCAATTTCATTGAATAATAAATTAATTTAAAATTTTTCATCAGTTCATATTAAGGATTTATTAACTTTTTATTTGATTCTTAACTTTGATTATGTTTTAAAAAATAATTTTCTTCAAACTAAAGTTTGACACACTTTGTCCGTTTTGAACCTTGGGTTACCAAGCACAATTGACCGACCGATAGCTTGGTTTGGCTTGCTTGGCATTAAATGGTCATCTTTTGTCCACTAGGGAGAATTAGATCGTGGCTTGCAGTTTAAAGTGAATTCCTAACCACTGCAAACATCCACAGCTATGGTGGGATTCGAGCTCACGAGCTGTTGAACTGAAAACCAGAGGGTTCTAACATTTGAATTGCCGGCGTAGTACATCGATATCGCAAGGAGTTTTTTGGATCTTTGACAGCTATGTGGAATCATAAAATTAATGAATTTGAGTAAGACATAAATTAATATCAAATTAATCTCAGAAAACTATATAATACTTTGAATGCGTACTGAATTTAAACGAAAGATTTAGAGCTTGTATAAATAAATGACTTCATTATTTTTTATGGTAATGGCATATATTCTGAATAAAATGCCACTGAAACTGAAACAAAATTATAGACAAAGATATATATTTTGAATTGAAAGTCTATGATTACAAAAGAGAGTAACAATTAATTGTAATTAGAAATCGTGGGACATGGTGGCCTGGTTGGTTAGAGTGTTTTTCTCATTATCGGAAGGTAGTGAGTTTGAATCCTGGCTTAGCCAAAGGTCCACCGTGTTCAGTAATGGCGACTGGGGCACGTAAAATATGTCGGGTTGCAATGTACTCCATGTTTTTCCATTCCAAATTAATACCTCTGGCGATGGTTGGAGCCAGGCTATGAATCTTCTCTGACATCAATCACAAAATTGGAAGACTCAGATGGTGCTGCCATCTATGAGCGAAAGTCGTACTTCCACCTTCGTATGAGCGTGCTCTGTTCAATATCAGAAGACGCTCATTCTGACTTGATTCTCCCAGTTCCTGATAGGCGGGCTTGGCTTAGCCAAGTGTCATAAGTAACAATAACAACAGAATTTATCCTAACTAGAATAAATATTTGAAGACATTTCATACTAATGCAGTGTTTTCAGAAAAATTTCACTGAAATAGAAAATCTAAAATCATTAACTGGAGATTGATTTTTGTATCGGTCATTTATGAGTACATTCAAGAATAACAATAAATTGTACTTGGAAGAAATATTAAATATTTAGACATATGACAGCAAATAGAAAATATTTATAAGATAGAAAATTTCATTGAAATAGAAACATGGAATTATTAATTAATATATTCTGCATTGTGTAGCAATGAATACAAACGAGAGTAATGATAAATTATACACTGAATAACGTTTTATTGATGAGATAGTAATGAAGTAATTTCAGAATTTTATTTTTCACTGAAATAGAAAAAAGGTACTATTAACTAAAAAATTCATTCTTGATTGAGCAGATTTATATAAATAAGAACAACTTGGACACACTTGCTGTAAGGGTTTGAATATTCGATTTTAAGATATTTGATAGCGATGCGTGATTACAAGGAAGAAAGCAACTAAAATATAAACATGGAATCATTTATTCAAGAGCATATACTATGGATTGGGAAGCTGTGAATATAAAAAAAAAAGTATTAATAAATTGTACTCGGAGTAAAATTTGAATGTTCGGTTTAAAAATTTTGGATAACAATGGGATAATTTTAGAAAAAAAATCATTGAAATAGAAACATGCAGCTAGGAGTTCGGGAATTCTTTTTGAATGGAGTAGATTCATTCATGAACAAAAGTAATAATAACATTTTGCATAAGCGTTGGAATATTCGAATTTGAATTGTGAATATCTATAAGGTGATTTGAGAAAAATATTAAGTAAAGCTTTTTTTTAAGGGTGGAGCATTGAGTGATTGGACCCGTCGCCCACAACAAAGCCGGAAACTGCTACTCATTTTAACGTTACCCAGTAGGCACTTGTGAACCAAATCACTGAGGAGCGAATAGCATTGCCCACGTCACACTACCACAAAACCTAATAGGGTGGCAGGCCACATTCATCCATCATCTCAGAAGAAGAAAGGACAAAGGTACACACAGAGAGAAAGGAAACACCCTTGTCCAAACCGGGATTCAAACCCGGGACCAATAGCCAGGAACACTAACCACTCAGCCATTGGCCAGAATACAAAGTATAAACATGGAATTATAGAAGCTACAGAACTCATTCCGAATTGAAAAGATTTATCCACTAACAAGAATAATAACTGGCACAAGTGTTGGAATATTTGATTTTAAATTGTAGACAGCAATGAGGTAATTTCAGAAAAAAATTAATAGAAGTAGAAACATGGAGCTAGAGAATTCATTCTACATTAAATAGATTTATACTGGAACAAGAGTAGTAGTAACTGGCAGTTTGCATAAATGTTGGAATATTCATTTTAAACTGTGGATAGCAACGAGGTAATTTCAGAATTTTTTTCCATAGAACTAAAAAGAAGAAACTAGGAACTGCGGAATTCAATTTTTATTGAGAGGATTCATACACAAACAAGAGCATAATAATTTGCATTTTGCATAAGCGTTAGAATATTAAATTTTAAATTGTGGATAGAAATGAAACAATTCCATAAAAAAAACTCATTAAAGTATAAACATGGAACTAGAAATTGCGTATTTCATTCTGCATTGAGTATATTCGATTTTAAATTGCGTATAGCAATGTGGTAAATCCGAAAAAAATATTGATTGAAGAATAAATATGTAGCTAAGAGTTAAGGAATTTATTCTGCATTGAGTAGATTTATATATGAGCAAAATAATTATTTAAATTTTGCATAAACTTTGCAATATTCGATTTTAAATAGTGGATAGCAATGAGATAATTTCAGAAAAAAATTCCTTCAAGCGTAGATATGGAGCTAGGTGTTAGGGAATTTATTCTTCATTGAAAATACTCAATTTTAATTTGGGGATAACAATGAGGTGAGATGAGAAAAAAAATCACTGAAGTATAAATATGGAGCTATGAGTTAGGGAATTTATTCAAAAGATTTGTACATAAACAAGAGCAATAATAATTTGCATTTTGAATAAACGTTGGAATATTTGATTTTAAATTGTAGATAGCTATGAGAGGTAATTTAAAAAAAAATTTAAATAGAAATAAGGAATTACGAAATGGAAATCTACATTGAGAAGATTTAAATGCAAAAAAAGTAACAATAAATGAAAAAATTAAAAAAAAACATTTAAATCGTCTTTGCCAATTTAAACTAACCATAAAGTGGATGTTATGATTTATTTATTGCTTGCATAAACAATCAAATATTATGCTTTACATGCTACATGAAATAAATTTATCTTTATGCAATGATAGATAAGTATTTATTTTCTAATAGCGGTATCAAAAGAGACAAATCTCGAACAATATATAAAATAACCCATCCCACTAAGATAGTGGCCACCATTTTCTTTCCAACTGCTCACTGAAGAGCTCATCCCACTGACACATTGACTTGTTTTGGATGGCTGGACAAAATTGTGTATTCAGCATTATTGGTGAAAACGATTCCTTGTTTAACTCACAGACCAATTGTAATTAAAATAAAGTGACGTACTCGTGATCTTAACTGTAATGAAAGAAACAACCACTTTATGGTTAATAAACTATATTTTTCATAAACGTTTGGGTATTCCATTTTAAAACATTTTATTTGAATGAGATATTTCGAAGAAGTAAATTTCAACGAATTCTAAATCTAAATAATGAACCCCGCTGAAAACGAAAATGAATAGCATTTAAAGAAAGGAATATTTATCAAAAGTAGAAAAAAATGACATCTGGAAGTTCCAATAAGAATTTATTTTTCAATGCAATAATTCTCCTGCAGCCAAAGAAGCTGCGTAACCAAGAATGTCTCAAGTTCCAAGAATTATACAGCTGTCTCAGACCGCAATCGATATTCGATATTGTTTAAGGAATTGGAGACAGCTGGGTGCGGGGCGGAGGAGGGTGGTTAAGTTCACTTCTAATAGAGAAGCTGGAATTCTGACCAGAGTGTCGTTTCCTGGGCAACGTAGTTCGTTCACAGTCACTTAAAATTCTTAATGAAAAGGAACTTCCTCCGCTAAATGAATCTTGGACAGAAATGACATTTGTAGCGATAGATAGGTTCCGAACAATTTGTGAGGAAAACTCATGGTTTGTCGTTTGTGATATCTTTTGTTGGAGGGATGCTAATTCAACAATTGTGTTTGTACAGACAAATTTCGGACACGGTTACTCGGAAATTTTCTGTTGCATTTACAATTACCTAAAATCTCATGAGTATCTTACCTGTAAGGTTTCTTTTCTGTGAAACTTTTCAAATGTAAGTTTGTTAGCAACAAATTTAAGTTATCTTAAAATGTATGAATGGCCTCTGCTTGCAATAAAGATCCTCAAATGTAGAATTTTACATTTGATTTTTCTCTCTTTGACAAATTTAATATCGGTTACAATAGGTAAAATTAATGAGGGTTTTAAATTTTTTGTAATTTCTAATGTCCGGCTGCTATAGGATTTCCACTTTTCAACACTACAAGGGAAGTGATGACGGAACTATTTTGATATACCCCCCCCCCCCCGAATCGGAAATTTGGCGACTTTTTTCCCCTCACCAACCATAATACCTGTTTTTGGCACCTTTTTTTACTCGCCAAGATGAATTCTCGTTAAATACAAATAATTAATACATAAAAAACTTTAAAAAAAAAAAAAACTCAGAAAATAGTACAAAATACAAGAAAATACTATATTTGGCAACAGCAAAAACTTAAAAGATGAAAAAACCTAAATTGGTAACGCCAAGATAAGAAACAGCAACCCTAAAAAGTCCGTAGGGAGTGCCAGATTTGGCACGTAATTTTTGAGGGGGTATATCAAAGTTGTTCCGTGATGACAACTTATACAGTGGGTGGGCCATCATTGCTGCAATAGAGGGTGTGTCTGTAATTTAGAAGAAGAGACGAAGCAGAAAATAACCAGACTTGGCTTACCAAAGGTATCAATTCACATGAAGGACATTGCGACCATGACATACTCAACATGGCCCAGCCACCATCATGAAACACGATGTATCAATCAATCAAGCAGGGATTCAAAATCACTATCTACCGATATTGAGAACAGACTCTCTAATCAATCAGGTCACCACGGACTTAGGGGATTTTGGAATACATCCCAATTCACATTAAATGTTCACATTTAAATCATATCATCCAACAAAACAGATGGAAATTTAGGTAAAAATTTGTGGTAACCCTTGGCGTCTTTTAAAATTTCGCCCAAAATCTAGCCATTTTGCACAAGCGAGATCTTAAAAAAAAAAAAAAAAAACAGAATATTAAAAAATATGGCCTGTGCTAAAAAAAAGGTTGCCAGAAAATGTTATTTATCGCCAAGTGTGGAAAATTGCGATAAGGATGACCGTACAGTAAATCTGATTCTCAATTTAGCTTTCAGTTTGGTTTTTAATGTTAGTTTATTGTAACTTAGTTAATTATTGTTAGTTTGTACTATTGTTGTTTTTAATTTCTAGCTATCTGGGCTTCTAAACGCAAGCAACTGCTTCAAGTGACGAGGTTATCACCTGAGATGGCACTTTCCTCTCCCCTCCATCCTTGTCAGTGGACGGGCACTGGATTCTACTGAAATTTTAACAATTGGGTTTCTTAGCACAGTGGTTTATGACGGAGTTAAGTATTGAACTAGTTCTCATCTAAATATGATTTAAGTTTTGAACGTAGAGGTAATGAATAAAATTTGGGCGATATATGAATAAATTTGATCAATATATGAATAAATATTGGATAAGAATGTTTCAATGATATATTTTTGTATGAATAAAGATATTAAATATTTTTTTGAATTTGATTATTTACATCGAATATGAACTAAATAAAAAAAAATTCTATCTACTTTTTGATATCCTTAACTTCCGCTTTAACTACATATAAAGTGGATATATTCTGTTTATATGGTGCATAAACTCTGTCAGCCCGACTAGCTTTTAAAGGTGAATATTGAACTCGTAAAATTTCCTTCTAGTTATAAGGCAACGTAACAAAAAACATGTTATCGTTACTGCGGCGGAAAGTAAGATGTTAGTTCGGTTGGATTTGTCGCTTTTCTATCAATTTTTAGTTTACATGGAGTAATTCAACAAAAAATTTTCATTTCAAATGTATGACTTACTCAGATTTACTATAAATTCTCATATACTATAAATATTAATATAGGATTTGTTGCCATTAATATATGCAATTGGTGGATAAAATCAAACTCGTGAATTGTTAAAATTGGTATCTAAAATGCTAACCAAAAACAAAAAAAGAGAAAAAAAAAAGAAGCATATTAGCTTTTTTATGAAGCCAACCAATGTTAGCAATTTTGGAATCATTTTAAAAATCTTTTCAAATTTTTTATAAGCATTTGTAACTTTATGCCTGTTATGTATTTTTTTTTTTGGACATTTATGGTACTATTTGGTGCTTGGATGGAGATATGTTGTTGTGACTTACTCTCACTAGATAATCATTGAAATTTGTCAATTCCATGAGATCTTAATCTTGATAGCCAATGATAAGAGTGCCATACTTTCAGTTTATTACACGATGTGGATTACCTTAAGATAAGAAATTATAAAAATTACTGCTCATACACATAATGCTACATGACAAGTTTGGCAAAGCAAAAAAGTAGCTTAGTGAAAGGCACCGACATGTATTTAAGCAGATTGTAATGTCTAAAAAGGGAACAACTTCAGCACAAATTATTACATTTCTCATTCAGCATCTGGATTCAGCAGTTTGAAAGCTTTCAATTAGAGGTCTCTTTCCTTAACAGAACATTTACGACAGAACAGAAATTCCCAAGGTATTTGTCACAGATGTTAAAGTCAAAATGTCACCAACAGTTCTGTCACACTCACAGAAACTTTGGTCGATTGATGAGCGGAAGTCAAGCTTGAAGGTGGATCTGTGAAGATATGAGCAACAGTGTCGAGATTTCCTTGCTAAGCCATAGGTAACCGTAAACAGAGAAATTAGCTAATGTATACAGCAAAATGTATACAGAAAAATTAGCTGACTAGGTCCACCCTACGATGGAAATAATGTTATCGGCAGGAGACGGAATTTGCCAAAATAATAATATTCCTACTTATGCAGTGGAACTTGTTAATCATTGTTTGATAAACGCATAGATGACGTTAAGCATTTACCTCGGCTCACCAGTCATCTGACGTCACTATCACTGAACTTTTATGATCCATTTTAGAACGTTCAATACGGAATCGGCATCACGCCCAGAACCTTAGCAATAGTTCCATGAAGAATGGTACAATATTCACTTAGACACCATTCAGCATTTTTATGAATCGATTTCCAGATGAATCCAAGCTGTGTTGCATAGGAAAGCATACTAATAAAGGGTTCTTTATAAATCTAATGTGTTTCCATTATTTCGAAGACAAATTGTTGTTACATACGACACTTGGCAATGCCAAGCCCACTCGTCAGGGACTGGGTTAATGAAGTCAGAAAGAGTGCCTTCCGATTTTGAACAGAGCACTCCCTTATGAGAATGGAAGCAAGACTTTGGCTCACAGATGGCAGCACTATCTGGGTAATCTAATTTAGAGATAGGAAGCCAGAGAAGACCTGGCTCCTAGCCCCTCCCCCCTGAGGTATTAATTTATGATGGAAACATAAAGGGCATTGCGATCTCGAAATATTTTACATGTCCATATCGCCAATAGTGAACATGATGGATCTTTGGATAAGCCGGGATTCGAACTCCTCACCTTCCGGTAACAAGAACAACGCCCTAATGAACCAGGTCACCACGGTTTGATGACAAGTAATGTTTATTTATTATATTATTTTTGATATCTACACTCGCAAAATATTTTTTGGTAGGACAGATAGACTTTGAAAAAATGCATGAAATTAATCAAGAAATGAAAAAACTTTTTCCCAAAGGCAATATAAGAAACGAGAAAATTTTTTCGCAAAAGCAATATTTTTCAAAATTTTTTTATTTTTTTTTATTTTTATATATTTATCTCGTTTGTGTAAAATGGCGAGATATTTTACGAAATTTTGATAAAGTCACCAAGGGTGACCGTACAGTAAATCTTTAACAAAGTTATTTATCTGTGAAATAACCACTGAGGACGAGAGAGAGAGAGATAAAGAGATATTAAAATTTGAAAAGGAAATTATCTGCAAATAATGTCAAGTAATAAAAACGATACTCACAAAATTAAAATATTTATTAAAAATGATATTAGAGGAAATCATTTAAACATTTTTCACACTGTAGAAGCAATTTATGTTAATCATTACATACATACAAAAAGAAATAAATGCATGAAAATCGGTAAAATATTTTATATAAAAACTTTGAATTTTTTTAAATTACATTAATATATATAAAATGTATAATACAAAAAAATATTATTTTCAAGAAAATTATTTAAATAAAACACTACTAAATTCATACCATCAAGATATATGCGGTTCCATCAAGCAAAAATGATACGAATAAGATTTTCAGTAACATTATGCAAATAAAAGATAAAAAGAAGAGGGAAAACTGAAATTTAAAGTATAAGGTGTTGCAGTTGCAGTTACGTTTTATGGGTGAAAAATTGTAAAGAACTTTATAACAAGCCAACAAACAAAAGAAAAGAAATTTGCACAGTTGTGGTCAGGTTAATATTATTTCTTTTAATGATTTATTCTCTTTCTTCTTCTTTTTCTTTTTTTGAAAGAAAAGAAATTTAGTGACCTGAAAACTTTCAGTTTGAGAAAAAGTTCTTTTTGGTGGAAAAAATTCATTCCACTTTCGAACTCAAATAGGTACTTGTAAGATGTTAGCTGGTAGAGCTACGGTAAGACGATTACCCCCTTTTTCGCTATGCCTAAAATTCCATTTTTTAGTTTTTGTTCCATCTCTGCCCTGGTCCACTTGCTCCCTTTTCCCAAAATCAGGAGAAGGATCGAGGGAAGATTGCAGGGTTCGGGCCGCTATCATCAGCTGTCTGCAGAAAGGAGTCATTTGCCTTACATGATAGATTCCATTCTCTTTCTGCTCGTGGCCCACCCCCGTGGCGGAGGCAAGTTGTTCCATGCTTCTCTTTCGTCCTCACTACTTCCCTGGGTGATGTTTTGGAATCGTTTGCTTTTATTTTGGACTGCAGATGATCAGATATTCCAGGTTGGTTGGTCAAAGGGGTAAGAAAATGTGATCCACTTTCAAAACGGAAAAGTATTTTAAAGAAAAAGAATAGTTTCTTGTGCTAAAGAAAGATATTTTTTTATTACTCTTTAAATACATTTTTAGCTTGTGATATGAATATATCTTATTATTTACATACGAAAACGATAACTAATAATTTCTAAACTGCGTCTATTATTATTTTTCAAAGTATAGACACTTCAAACAGGATAATTTCTTTTGAACCACCCTTAAGAAATATTTACTTTCAATAACTAAATATTTCTTAAAATGCCTGACAATTGCCTGACTTGTATTTTCATTTTTATCAAAGAAAAAATTGTGAATGAACTGCATTTTCTCTTTGTTGAATTCCATTTTTAACACCATGTATCTTAAAATTGAAAACAAAATAAAAAAAATAGCAAAATATTAAATGAAATATGATCTTTACAACCAGCATAAGTCTGAAATTGTATGATCAATACTTACGAAATATCGATCACAACAGTAATCAATCGAAAAAAATAAGGGATTTTTTTTTCGCCAATATACTATATACTTCCACTTTTAAATCGTAGTGTTTAACTGCATTGCTTTCAAAAGCGTTCATTAAATACATGTATTCGTACTTGCGTCAAATGAACACGAAATCGTAGCTATAGGTGCATCAAAATATGCCTAAACCTGATATAAACCTTTAAGTTACAAGGAAATGAGGCTGCACGGATAATCAGGTGCAGAAGCAGTGTCCTGTGAAGTAAGTGGTACTCACCGTAGACTTTGATCATCTTCTCCCCTTCAACCGTCTGGAAAGTGGGGGACTCGGCAGAGGCTTCACACCTGTACAGACCTTCCGTGTTCAGGTCTGTCTCCCTCAGGTATACGTTGCCCTGTACAGAGTGTTCCAACTGAAAGGGAGAAAACAATATGAATAAGCATAAAATTTAGATTAGGAATTCATCAATTGAAAATGGGAAAATTTATCATCTGTGCAAAATCTCTCTCTCTATATATATATATTGAGGATTTTAAACATAGGCTATTTCTTTTAAAATTTATGATGACAATATTTGTAATTAATTTAAAGGGGCAAGTGATATAAATGTGAACTCCATGAAAAGTTGCTTATATCGAGATGCAGATTTCCGTTTCAGAATTCTTCTCGCTTTAAGGTAGGGTGATACAGTTCTTTTCCTCTTTCTCTTAAGTTGTCATGTCTTCTAAACCGTTCAGAGTCAAGAAAACACTTACGCCACGTCTTCCTTCTTCTTTCAACATTCCCACCTTTTTTTTTTCTTTCTTTTTTTTTTTTTTAAAAAAAATGATATTTACTATTTATTTAAGACTTCTAAATTTATAGATAAAACTATATTTTATGGTGCCCCCTTCGCAAACATGCTGATTTTTGCTTGGCTATCAATTTTATTGGCGACTTTTGAGGGCACAGAACAATTAATTGCTCTTTTGCAATCAGAATACGATTGGATTTTGCCCAGATTGGGGTTCAATCGCGTTCACAACTTGGCAAAGGGACACCCTAAAGTATAGTCTAACCAATTTATATTATGGTGGGGAACGAATGGAGCAAAATATCATGGGAAGTGGTATAGTTACCAATAAAACCTCTCATAACTTAAACAAAGACCGAAATTAAATGCTTAAGCAATGATCTAAATGACATAAAATCATTGAAGATAACCATCTAAAATAGAAAGATGGCAGACCAAACTGCTTGGGGAGAGATTAAGAGGCAGACAAAGACCTAATTCTTGTTGCTAAGTCAATGATGAAGAATATATATGTTCAAAATAATTTTCAAATCACCGTGAATATTTTCATTCTGAGTGGCAACTGGTCGACGCTAAAGTGTGCAGACTTGGTACTGAGACCATATGTCGTATCGAGGCTATTATTGAAGGTTAATTTCTTTTAATGCAAGATAATTTCAAACAGCTCTTTTTGTGGATATATGCTTGAACAATGCAACGCTTGTTGTGGCTAGTACGTTTTCTTGATCAAACTTTGTTCGAACATTTTAAGAGATGCTTGGATGACACATTGCCACGAGATCTAGTGTATCCAGTACTTAGTACTGGGAACATATATCATATCGAGGCTGTTATTGAGGATTCTTTTCATTTAATGCATGATAATGCCAAGCTTTATACAGTTCTTTCTGAGGATATATACTTGAAGCTTTTACTGTGGTTGGTATGCTTTCTTAACTTAACTTTGTTCGAAAATTTTTAAACACACTTGGATGACAGATTGCTGCAAAATCTAGGATATCACATATTTTGTATAACTAACTGAGACTTGAAAATCATGATTTTTCAAAAGGGCACAAAATTTTACAAAGTTTTATAAACAACTTCTTCTCATTCATTTAAATGGATCTGCGAAACTCTTAATTGTTTGAAAAAGCAGACACTGTTGTAGAGGTTTTGCACCATTTCCATGGAACAGACGAACAGTGGTAACGACGAGCAAACTTGAAAAAAGAGACACTGTTATAAAGGTCTTGTACCATTTCTATGTTATATATTTCTAACGTTTCCAGGAAACTAAAATGTTGTCCTAAAACTTTTTTTTAATGCTTTTAAGCAATTAAATTTCCTACAGAGTTTTCTGCATTATTTTTTATCTGCTGAATTTTTCTCCCTTACTACAGTTTTTTAAGTTTGAATATTCTATCATCAAATAAAGTTATTCTGAGTATTATATTTAAGATAGAATCAAAAATATTTGAATTAAACAAAAAATGTTAAGAAATGATTTCTAGATTTTCTGTCTTTCAGAATTCTAAAATGTGTATACTCGAGAGTTTCACTGAAGAAAGATTTAAATTTCTTAACATTCTTTCATAAATACCATTTCTTTCCAACAATTCGCAGATTTGAATGTTTGATCACCGAATAAATTTGTTCCTTTTTAATTTAGAATACAATATATTTGAATCAAACAAAAATATGTCTTTTAGAATTCTAAAATGTATATACTCGAGAGTTCTTAATAGACATTATTTCATATAAATATCATTTCTACTTCTTTCCAACAATTCGCAGATTTAAGTGTTTTATGATCTAATACAATTTTCTATTTAAAATTCAAAATATTTCCATTTAAGAAACATTTATATTCATAAATAAAATTTTTTGTTAAATTTTTTATTCAAAAAAAATGCTAAGAAAGGATTTTTAAAAATTTTCATTTTTTTTGGGATTCTAATCATTGTACATTTAACTGTTTTTCTATAGAAAGAGTTTCTTCTG
>JAPDSC010068478.1:22837-38686 GCA_026290005.1 Latrodectus geometricus
AGCATTATTTCAATGGCACATTCTTTTCTTTTTCAAGCAAATCAAAGGTTCGGGTAGTCTACTTTTGAATAACGTTGCACCAAGTGATTTTTTTTAAAAAATTTAGCATTCAAATGATTTTAACTAATTGAAAAGTGCTAAATTACAAATTTTTTAATCGTTTTTATTAGATTAAAATGTTTTTGGATTCAAATGTTCTATCTGATGAAAAAAAAGTCTCTTCTAAGTTCCTTCATAAGTAAAACGCTTTTTGAGGGCGCCATTTCATTCTCTCACTCTAAACGAGCAGCACTATCTTAAAATGTCCGCATCTTGTTTGTTTTTGAGTGGAAAATGGCGAAATGTGCGAAAACGAAAGCTTCTATTCCATTTCGCATAAAAGTTATTTATGCAGGTTTCCGCTGCGAGAGTGGGTTCGTAACGATTTTGTCTCGCAGTCTCTGCTAGAAATATTAGACTCCCATCTCTATGGGGGCCAGGGCTCGGAAAATTTTATAAATGTCTCCTAGAGAACGCAGTTTAACTCTCTCGAACTTTGGCGTCACTTAGAGCATAAGAAAGGAGGACATCGAGATAAATTTCGCCAATTCGAACACAGACGTTATATTGTGAAATACTGCACTCGGGACGATCTTTATTCGTTGAAATTTATTCTTTTCGGGAGACGGTTACAGTTACCAGAAGGGTGTCGAAAGATAAAAAAGAGTAATTTACTCATAAAGCGGAAGCCGTCTTCCCTGGAAAACAATGCGATTTTATGGAGGGAAAAATGGAGTGATATTCCCTCTTCTTTCGCTCCCTACGCTGAAATTTCCCCCGTGTTCTTCTCTCTTTCGCATTTTAGAGAAAAGTTTAAGATAGATGTTCTTTTATTTTATTTGTTAATCATTTTTTGTCTGTCACAAGTAGTGCACCCGTATTTAAGTGGGAAAAAAAGACGTATTCCGAAATGAGTAGATGAGATTTCTTCTATATTTGATTCATTTTATCTTGCTTATGTACATATTTAAAATAAAATGAGAACATCTAATGTACATCGTTTTAGAATATGGTATATGCAAGACATTGTTCCATTACTAAATAGTTCTTTCAAACAAAATGTTGAGTCAAATATTTTCCCATATAAGTACAACTATGAGTATTTTACTTGAATATCAGTGACTGTGGTATAAGAATTGAGTAAAAGTATAAAATAATAAATATTTTAAACAAACCGAATATTCTAATTAATTATTGTCAACCATTGTTTAACAAATTTTCATACACTGTAGATTCAACTAAAACTTTTCAGATGATGAGAAAATAAATTGACCCGGCAAGTAGCAGGTTCGATACCAGACTCAACAGAAAACTTTCAAACTGAGAGGATATATACACGTCAAAAATTTCTTAGGTCACACTAAAGGAGCCCTATGTCTCTCTAGGGAGACGTACGAAATATGTTTCAGTTCAAACACCGATTTTGTCACCGTCCTAGACAGACAGTATCCCAATAACTTGTCCTAACTTAAAATGTGTACATCTGTACAATATAACCCTGACATATTCTTTAATATAGCTTATAACAATTGCTCATAAAATTCTATGGATAAAGTCTCTTGTAGTTTAATTACAAATGGTTATCTCCCTATACATGTACAACTTTGTAAGTACATTTAATTTTAAAAATGTAAAAATTTTTAAATGTAGAACAAAACCATTATATTTCAGTTTCATAAAAGATTTTGTTAATTTAATTGGAACTATGTTTTGCAAACTATCAAGATTAGTGTTTACGTACATCACTTTTTTTTTTACTCTTTCAGCCCAAATATTATTTGAACTTGAAATCCAATATGGAGATACACGTTAAAATTAATTAAACTAACTAAGAAATCTTGTCACATCTGAATTGTATTAAATGCGACGTACATTGATGTTAAACTTATTATATCAATTATATATTCTAATTAATCAGAATTCAAATTTCGTAAAATACATTTGAGTTTATAGACTGCAGCTTTATTAGTGGGAACACTAATTCTTTGGTGGATTTAAGAAAATTGTAAACTAAACAAAAATCATGTGATTAAAATCCATTTCAACTTGGTTATATGAGTCATTAACTTTTATTTTGTGCATATATATTACGTCACTTGAAAACCTTCAATTAGAAAATTAACTTCAATGCTTGAGTTAATTTATTCATTTTATCATACTAATATTTATCCACTGAGTAGGCAAAATAAGTGTATGACGTCACAGTATTTTTGATTATTTTTAATTTATAAGATTTTATTTATGTATGGATTAAAAAGGAAATTATAAGCTCTTTTGCGTTTGCTTGCAGAATTTCTTCCAAGTTAAAACTGAAAAGCTGATGGTAAAATTCTATTAAAATTAGTTCCAAAAGTTGATTGTTGGTGGCGCTGCAAGCTACAACTTATTAACTCACTACCAAGATAAAGTAATTGTATATTTATAATATCGAGATGTGCCTTACAAGTAGACATTCCAATCCTTTCAGAAAGCTTAAAAAGGAAGATCATCTATTAAAAATTAAAAAATAGTATTTGCATTGCAATCAAAGTTAACTGGTCGACAAATTTTTCACCTCATCTTAAACATTCTTAAGTAAGGTGTATATGTGCATGAAATAAATGTAGTATTTATTTCATTTTTTGCATCAACCAATGTTTCCAATTTTCTCCATTTTATAGTTTGAGAATTTTTTATGAAAAAGCTTTTGTTTCAGAAATGAAATAGAAGCATGTAGCCACTAAATATTTTTCTTTAGAATATTTGATTTCTTAAAAGTTAAGCAGTCATTGAAATACAAAATAAAAGATTTCTTCTAAATTATTTATATGATAAAATAATCATTCCTTAAAATATTTGGAAAAATTAGAAATTGATTGCTTTGAAAATGAATATAAGAAATGAGAGTTTTCAAATTCGAAATTTTATAGTAAAATATAACTATTTTTTTTGGTCTATTCGTAGTCCATATGCATAAAAGCTTTTTTATTCCTTTTTCTAATTTTCCTTCCTACGGTTTTACTTTCAGAATAATAGTAATATATTCCAAAAACTACCTCCACACCTTCCGACTGAGATATCTTTTCAGAATTATCGCTTGACAATTTCTCGACTGAGGGGATTGCCAAACGAATATGAAATTATGAAGAGCCACTACGTTTTGGCGGGAAAAGTAGGAATAAAAAAAAAAGCAGACTTTATCAGACGATTTTTAAATGATTTTTTCCATACCGAAAAATTCCCTTTTGTGTTAGTGGGGAGAAAAAAAAAAAAGGGAAAAAGAAGAAGAGAAACTATTCTTTTCGCCCTCGTCGTCATCGAAGCAGCAACATCAACTTTGATTTAGTCGGCACTTTCGTCGACGAATATATCCGAAAAGCAATCGCTTTTTTGAGACAACTCCGCGTGCAGAAGGTGGGGGTGGCGGACGAAAATCATAAAAATGAATGGCGTTCAACTCTTCCCTCTCTTCGCCAAGTGAGATAGAAAGGAGTGAAAGTGGCGCACGAGGATATGTTTTGAAACACAGCGCTCAGATTTTTCCCCTTTTTCCGCTGAAGATGTGGGGAAAAAGTTTTACTTCATTCGAGAAAGTGGCAAATAATTGCATTTTCGGAACCTTTGAGAGGAATAGGGGAAAAATCTTATCGTTTTTTGAAATATTTTCGAATATTTTCCTTAAGCACTCATGTAGGAACTGAATGCAATATGGCAAAAAGGAGATTACTTTGAAAAATTTTTCGAACTTGAACTTTATTTTATAATATAATGACTCTTCAAAAATAATATTATGGTACTTAAATTATCCTTTTTCAAAAGCAATTAAAAATAATTATAACCCAGAAATTAAATTTCAAATCTTGTATTCAAATTATATCATGAAACTGATTATTAAGAAACGTAATTAGCAATTTTTTTTAAAAAAAATTGAAGTTAGGTTACGACGGACATTTTTGGAGTTCTATCCTAATAGCTCACATTGAAGACGATAACTAGAGACGATTTTTTTTTTTTTTTTACACAAATAAACACACTTGCCATAGAAACCCGTTTATAGGGTAGGCAACCATTCATACAAGGAAAGGACAAATACAAAAGAGAGAAAGAGCATCCATGCCTGATCTGTGATTCGAACCCAGACCTTTCTATCATCAGTCATGCATGCTGACGACTAGACAGAGTAAGCGGCTTAAAAATTGAAGTGTTATATTTGTTTTCAATATGCCTTTAAACACAGTTAATTGCTTTTCGATTTTGAATCATCGTCAAGTAATGAAGTCTACAACTGAGCTGACACTCCTCTCTCCACGCTAAGCCAATAGGAAAGCATTGCAAGTATTTTTATTTACGTGTTTCAATCGTTACTTGTGAACACAATGTAACTGCGGCTGTTTTAGGTATTGAACTTATTACCCCCGAACATGAGAGCAATACTTCTCCCAAATAGTCATGGACCATTTTTTTCCTGAACTTACTCTTCTCATGGAACTATTTTCTTCCAAAAATGCACGATTAACTTCCAGGCATTTTTCGGTGAAATTACAGCCAAATATCAAAGACTAAGTATTATGGAAATTGGAAAAAATTTCCTGCATTCTATTGCCAATAAGTTCTTGGATAATTTTTTATCAAATGCTTAGGTCTGAAATTTTGACTGATCTTTTAAAAATGATTCCAAAACAAAATTATATATTATACTATAACTTTTCACCGTTAATATTACAATATTTTCATAATTTGGTTTTGTTTGTTTATCACTCAATAGTCTTATTTGCACACGAGGGTTAATTAGACCGGTACCTACAGTTTAAAGTGGATTCCGAACCACTAAAAATATCGACCCCAAAGAGGAACTTGAACTCACCAACTGTTAATATCAAGGAAAGAGCGCTAACCTTCCAGCTACCAAGACGATCGCAAGGTATTCTTCCTAATGCATTGTATAAATTTTATTTAGGAAGGAAACGTTAAGATTAAGAAGAAAATAAAAACTTAAAGGAAAAATAAAAAATATATATTTGTTTATGTAAACAAAACATTTAAAGAGAACCAAAATTCTAATGGATTTTTATTATTCAAGGATTCTAGTTCTGCCCTCCAAGCCATTTTAAGAGGCAATTTCCAATTCACTCGGGACGCCGTCCTGCTCTTTATCAAAATAACCAAGGTCCAAAGAATCTGCAATCTTTGTAATAAAAAGAGAATTAATAAAGAGAACTCTATAAAACGCCATGGTTGAACAAAACAAATTCATTTTACAAAGAATTGTTTTGACAATGATTTAAAGAAGCTTAATTCAGAATAACGTCTTGACGTTTTTTATCTTTCTGTCTTGCTTGCAAATTCTTTTTTATCAACGCGGAGGACATTGTACCCTGAGGAACTTTTAATGCGCATTGGCCTTCGCAGTACGATGATTTTTGCAAGGATCGAACTAAATATGTTTCTGATACGAGGATGGTGCCCTTCTCCAACAGGCTAATGCCACACTTATAATATACTATTGCATGGGAGTAAATCGGAATAGTCTTGTATATTATAATTATCATTTAAAGAAGCTTTTGACATAACATGATATCTTATTTTAATTATTATTATTAAAAATGTATAAATCAACAATAAAATAAATGATTTAAAACAGTACTATTTGCTTGGAATCAGTAAATAATACTAATGAGACTGAATTTCTTTCATCGCTTCCAGGGCCTCATTTTTCTCACTTGAAACAATTGATCTAGTAGATGATTTATTAGCGACATGGTCCTCTATTTAACAGGTTAAAGGTTCAATTCTTGCCCTGTGTTTTAATCGAAGTTCCAAATAGATTGTAGTGCTTCGAATCTAAATTAAGTTATAGAGCATTGTTAAATTAATGATGATGAAAAGTATACTAGGTATGAAAAGCAAAAAGAAATAATAAAATAAAAAAAATAAATAAAATAAAAAAAATAATAATAAATAAAATAAGTAAATAAATAAAAATAAATAAATAAAAAATACCTCGTTTGAAATATTACACGAAACATATTTTTCTCATTAATTTTACATGGTTCGCCTTGTAAGTACCTTATTATTAAATTGATAAATGTGAGATTATGTTAACAAATCCTTGAAAAATTTTGAAGCAATAAAAATTAAATGATCTGCTGTTAAAAATGTTTTGAAATGTCGATATTTAACCACAACAAATTTCGATACGGTAATATCAGAAATATTATTATTTAATATCCTAATTTATTATTTCATTTGTGTAATCAACATTTAAATAAAAAGAAAGAAAACCACGCCACACATACATTTTAAACGTATTGATAAGGGATAAATCTCGTGTAATTAGTTTCTTCGAGAATCAAATATTTTAATTTAAAATTCATAATCAATCAATCAATATAGTTTTCGCATTTCATCACCATTGTTCACTTAGCAAAATTGGATTTATTCTATTCTTAATCCACAAAATTAATACGATTTAAATTCTTTAATACAAAAAATGAAATTCTAAATTATGTTCATTTGATCTAAACTAATTATTTTTTAATGCTAATAATATAGTTTAAATATTAAAAATTGAGGTATGCGAGATTAATGAACTACACGAAAAAATATTTAAGTTTATGGAAGCTGACAGACTTTCGATAAGAATGCGAGTTTCCTTTGTGGAGTTGCAGTTTTTGTGAGTAGTGGAGTGCTATCCCCAAAGATACTGCTATTGTTGATTTGCAAGAATTCTGTCTAAATCAGCATGGATTGCTTAAGTGCCTCAAGCAGCACAGATTCACTGGGATCATCAAGCTTTCGCTTAGTCAACTGAGGTCACCAGAATGGTCAGAGTTTTTTTCCCCTTACCACTCGATTCATTCTTCTTTGAAATATGCAGGTATGGTTACAGTGAGTGAAAAAGTTTTGGAAGGGAGATGATTTTCGTTTGATAAGAACTTTGGTAATGTACTCCACTTTGCTCCTTTTCGTCTCTCGTTATTCAAGAGTGACTCATGTGAATGTGAATAGTTATGAATAAAAAATATCTTTGTTACAGTTTCTTTGATAAGTTCCTTCTTATTTTTTTCATCTTATACAAACTAAGACAACTCTTTGTTAAATATTTTCATAAGCGGAATTTTTTAAGATATGCAACTAAAGCGATTAGTCGAGCTTCTTCTATGATTTAAGAAAATGTGGTACGTTTTGAAATTTTTTTTGGTATTATTATATAAACATTTGAAAACTTATATCCTAATAAATAACCTATTTACACCCCATAAAAAATTTGCTTGTTTAAAAATAGTTGTAATTAAAAAAATTACACATCTTTATAATTATAAATTAGTTTCCTTCTATATGAATTAAAGTTTAAAACAGTTAGGATGAGCTCAAATATATTTTAATTATATATCTCCTAAATTTTATTTTATTTTTCCACATGAAAAATGAAAAAATAAAATGTATTTTAAATAACTAATTTTTATAAAAATAATAAATAATCCAATGTCTTATTTCCCTGCACAATCTCAATAACTAGACAATGCAATTGCACAAGACATTTTATTCTAAAATGCATTGATATTAAGAATAAGCTGTTTTCATTATTTTAAATACAGCAAAGCACACAAATTTCAGGAAAAAGCAATTTAATGATTACACACACAAAATTTAACGTAATTAAGTTGTTCTCAAGATAAGATTAATTTCTCAGTTAATGACTGAGACGCTTAAAATTTGTAAGGATTTAGATTTGTTGCATGATCAAAATAACACAGTAAATGTTTTGCTTGATTATTGATGACTCTCTATTTAAAAAAATAACATAATTTTTTTACGATAACCAGATTATAATTAGATGTTGTTGTTGTGTGCCAGCCAGGCTGGCAATATGGGTTGTGCTGCTCCACTTTTCCAACTGAACAGTATTTGGTGTGGAGTCCGACTTCCTGAGTACACACATGCTATAGGTACCCGTTTATATAGTGTAGGCAACCATTCATTTAAAGAAAGGATAGAAACAAAAAAGAGAAAGTACATCCATGCCCGAGCCGGGATTCAAATCCAGGTCCTCCCCATCTGTAGTCAGGTATGCTAACCACTAGACTAATAATTAGATAATATGTGTAACTAAAATAGAATTTTGAGGTGCTATATTAAGAAGATTTAATGTTTATCTACTTTAATATTGTATATATTCCAGTCATATTATTTTGACCACTTGTCAAAAGACAATCTGTACTGAAAATGCTATCTGTTACCACACAATAGATGTAAAGATGCGGTACTCATGTACAAACTCCAGCCTTCATCGCCGATGAACAGCAGTCAGCATGGGTGCATGAACCAGGAATCTGCTTCGGATGTGCAGATTCAGTAAAGTTCGCTGAGCCATAGTTTAGGAGACACTGTTGGTAGCCCCTTCTATGGACACAATTGGTTCATCTGGGTGGTCAATTGCTCAAAGGTAGCACGTCAAGTCGCCGGAACCCATCTCGACATCCGCTGTCATCTATGGCCAGTGGTACACCCCATTTGCCTCGTAGTTAACTTTGGACAGTTCCATTTTGCCATGCACGGTATATTTTTACCACGGCTGCATGCGAATAATTCATAGATTTAGCTGTTTTTGAAATGCTTCCACTTCTGGCCTGAATATTAATGATCTTGCCTTTTTGGATGTCGGATAAATCACTTCTTTTCTGTATTAAGCAAACTATTGTAATGTTTTCACAAACCCTCACACACCTTTTACATAGGATCAACTGCAGTATGCTATCACTTGCCTTATGTGATTGGTTACTTAATATTGACGTCGACAGTACGTATTAGTCATTATAATGTGATTTGAATGTGTAGTTTGACAATGCAATTTTTAAAAATCAAGTATGGTAACGGTTTTATTGTTATTTCAAAAATCTTCCAAAAAGCATTTAATGATTCTAGTAATATTGATTGTGTCACAGACAGTTGTGTATCTTAAAACTGTTAAAAATATTTAATTTCATTGTTAGTTGCATTTATATTATTATAAAAAAGAAAACTTCCGTCACCAATCATTCACTAATTTTTGCACTAATGATTTGCACAATTATTAAATTTCAACATTCGGTTATAAGTTATGTATTAAAGTAGTTAAATGCATTTGGCCTCTAAATCTACTCTAGATACTAAAAATAAATTTTAGGAGTAAAAATTTCCATACATTATGTTACATATAGCTGAATTTGCGTATATTTGAAAATTATAATATGTGGCCATAACTAAAAAAATATCTTTTAGTTTGTATTTAAATTATTAGGTTTGTTTAAAATAAAATCCAAACATTTAAATGTAGTTCAAGGATTCTTTTTATCATAGAAAATATATGTTTTGCAAAATTATCATTATTTTTACTATGCCCATTGTGACAAGAGATTTAGAGAATTGCACGATTGTTAACTTTCAACATTTGGATACAATTTCAAAAATATCTTATCTATTTTAAAATGGTTGGGTGCGTTTAGTACAACTCCTTCCCCTAAATCCATTCTCGTTATTCAATTTATTATGAAAAATAAACTTTAGGATATAAATCTCATAAGTTTCTGTATCGCTTTATAATATACATGCAACTGAATTTGCTAGAGTTTGAAAATTATATAATGTGGCCATTGCTCAAAAAAATCTAGATTGTAGTTAAACAATTTGGTTTATTGAGTGTATAATGCACTTCTAAATATATTTCAAGTATTCATATTAATATAAAAATAAATTTTTTAAAAGAAAAACGTCATTTTTTTTATTGAAACTAATATGACAAGGGATTAGGAGATTTGTGGATTTATTAGATTTCACCATACGGCTATATCTTCAGAAATATCTCTTCTATGGTAAAACATTTGGGTGCATTTAGTATTCAAAACATTTCTAAAGCTACTTCAGGTATTCATGATATTATAAAAAATAATTTTTTGCAGAAAAACATGCATTGTGCAACATATGGCTTTGAATTTGAGGGCTTTATAAATTATAATAAGACGTAGCTCAAGAAATACTCAGTTTGTATTTAAAGTATAGGAGTTATTTAATACAGAATGTTCTTTTAAATGTATTTCCAGCATTTATTTTATTTAAAAAAAATTTTTTCTAGAAAACGTCATTATTTGTATTACACTTATTGGGACAAAGGACTTGGAGAATTTGGGCGATTATTAAATTTCAACATTTGGTTATAGCTTCAGAAATATCTATTCTATATTAAAATGGTTGAGTTCACTTAGTACACGATAACCCTATAAAGCTATTCCAGGTAATTTTTAGTTTAATAATTAAGGTAATAATTAGTTTGTAATAAAACATAAATTCTAGAAAAGAAGAAAACCATATTTTCTGTATCACTTTATGCTACGTGTAAATGAATTTGAGCGCCTTTGAAAATTATAAAATGTGGTCATAGCTAAATAAATATCTAGTTTGTAATTAAATTATTGTACATTTTACATTAATAGGACTACATGGAATATATTTGCATCTGCATTTTATACTAAATAAACAATTTAATATAATATGCACTTACAAATATATTCCAAGTAGTTCTATTAATATAAATTTTTTTTGAAGAAAAACGTCTTTATTTCTCTTACACATAATGTGACAAGAGAGTTGGACATTTGCAATATTATTAAATTTCAAAATTTGGTTCTATGTAAAGAAATATCTTTTCTATATTATAATAGTTAGGTGCATTTTGTATGACAAGTATACCAAAATTCATTGCAGACACTTATTTTAGGATGAAAGATAAATTTTAGGGGAAAAATCCCATACTTTCTGCATCTTCTTATGGTATATATGACTTTAAATTTACTTTCATATGTAAATTACAAAAATGTGACTATATATCTCAATAAATATCCTATTGGTATTTAAGTCAATGGACTTATTCAATAGAAAATTCACTTTTAATACCATAGTTCTATTTTCTTTGGACAATGGCTAATTAGACCGGAGCATACAGTTTGTAGTGCATTTTGAGCCATTACAAATATTCAAACCAACAGTGGGATTCAAACTCATGAATTGTTTAATAGAAGATCAGAGCATTAAGCGTTCCACTGCCAGATGAAGTCATAGTGAAAATGGAACATTTAATGTGTGTGCAGAAGCCAGGAAGGAAAAATAGGCTAAATGTGATCCCGTCTTTGATTTATATAGTTTGCAAAGTATTTTCAAGTATTTTCAACCAATGCATTTCACTGTCATATTGAAATGAAATGTTTTTGATAGGCAATTTATAGCAGTGATCACATAGGCCTATTTGACTGAAGAACAATGGTTGAGAATTATTTAGGTAGGCAGGACCAATTGGAAGTAAGGTGAGGGCAACAAATGTCAAAATATCCCAGAAATGATATGGCTAAACAAATGAGCACTTACATATGTATAGGATTTTTAGTCTTTCATAGGTATGTAGGCATCGATTTCGAGCCAAAGAATTTTGCTGTTATATTAAGAAAAACTATTTTAGATATCCAATTGACAACAATAACCACCAGAATTCACTTGGCCAAAGGAACGCGAATAAGAGTTTTTGAGATTCTGATGGCAGATTAAAGGACATAGAGGTCAATAGGTGTACAAATGACATAGAGGTTAATCGGATTCGACAATGGTTAAATATAAATGATCTCAGATCACATATTTCATCGATAAATTCAAATCGCTGTACCTTGAAGATCCCGTGATGGCCTCTGTGACGAGCGCTGATGATTCACATTTATGACTTTGCTCACGAAATAGGGATCTGCAATTCTAATCACTTTCTTCTAAAAACACTGAGGAATCCCATCAGATTTTATTACAGAATGATTCAAGAACTGATTTGCATGCAAGAGACCTGAAATTGGAGTGCTTCTTAAATTCTGGCATAGGTAAGAAAGTTGAATTTGATACATCCCTATGGTTATTTTATAACTGATCAATGAAATGCTTTCTTTTCGTTAATGATCAAACTTTGGATACCAAGTTGATAAATCGCAATACTTTATTTGGCAAGAATATGAAACACGTCTGTACTTATCAAACACTTTCTAAAGAAATGCATAAACTTGAGAAGTCAATTCCTGTATTTAGAAGTAGTGTTTCTTCAATTGCATGTACGGCAAGTCTCTTTTCACGTGAAACCTAAATGCTCATGATTTTAGAGACATATTTTTATGCTAATAATCTCTTTTATTAAGATGAAATATGTGATGGCTTTACTAACAAATATGACCTCAAAGTTCTTTCGTCCTACTTTACTAGACCACAAACAGCTTACGTCCTACTAGATTTCAAAAGGCTTACTTCCTAGATATATCTCTTCAGTGGTGAATAATTTATCTCATTAAGTCACCAGAATTGAATCTCCTGAAGCATGTTTGGGATGTATTAGAAAACCATATAGCTATTCCCAATCTTGTTCCTTGACTCATTGTTTCATTCAATTTTGTTTTGCAAAAGCAGTGGTTCTTAATATCCTCATATAAAGTCGACAACCAAATAGAAAACAAAATTTAACAATAATCGCAATTATTTATATTTTGTCGTTTTTCTCAGACTAATTTGAATGTAGATTTCTCATAATAAACCCACATATTCGCTTTGATAATTCAACGAAAACTAATTACATATGGTATACTACATATTATATACTAACATTCAGTTTCGTTAACTCTCTTATATTATTTATTGAGTAATCTCTGAAAACCAGCATAAAAAATTCGTTAATTACTTTTAGACAAAATAAAATAAATTTGGTAGTATTCTTTATATATATATACAATTGTTCTATTGATTATTTTGATACTAATTTTTTATTGTGGATTCAGTAACATCATCTTTATTCAAACTATTACCTAAAATATTTTTTTTATAATTTTAGGGCCTTTTCTGTGGTTCATTTGTAGCTCTAAAGTAATGAATCTAGTGTGGAACTTTTATTACTAAAGTCTGTCATTAAAAATGCTTTATTATTTTTACATAAATTCCTAAATCTAATAAAAATAGAATATCTATGTTGAAAAGGATTTGTACTTTTCCCAGATAGAGATCATTACCAATCCTATCAGAATAATTATCAGAGTCCATATAATTCTTTCTTTCTGACATTATTTTATAAAGCTTTTGAGGTAAATGAATACATAAACCATGATTCACTGTTATGAAAAATTCCCTTTTTTTCCCCTTTCTAAAGAACAGATGCAATAGCAGAGCACTTAAAGACAAATTTATTGCATTTCGCCATCCTCATTAGAAAGCAAAACCCGTACTGTGTCTATTTGATTTCTTTGAGTAAATTGATTGAAGAAGACTTCGGCGAAGTTGAGTAAGAGGAAAAAGAGGAATATTCCAAAAGTTGGACATATTACTTAATTATCTTTCCTTCGACGGAGTTCTCATTTCGGATTCATTTATCCCAATCTTTTGACTATCATTAACCAACCGCATTAGCTGCTGGTAAGAGGAAAAGCAGTGCCAATTATAGAAATTTCATTATCAAGATGTCCCGGCTGCGCATGCGCGTAACTCGAAAGATTAAGATTGCAGGCAAAGTGGATATATCGATTTTTTACCAATCAACTTTCGAACAAATCTTATTTTGCATGAAATTATTTTATATTTGGGTTAATTGTCATAGAATATTTTTTTTCATATAAATATTTTCGTTGCTGTAATTATAATTCAGTTGAAAAGTTTTGAAATGAAATCCAAACGATAAATTAATTATTTTTTTACAATCAATGTCGAAGTTAAATTAATTTATAATAATTATTATAAATTTTATTTGTATTGAAATAGGAGTTTAGATAGTAAAACAAGTAATATATATAAAATAATGAAAATCAATTCCCACTTTGTTTAGTGTATTGTTACGATTACTTTTATGCTTTCACGAGACTCGTATTGAAAACATGCAGATTTTATGTCGACGTTCTACCAACTTTGAAAACTCCAAGCAAAATTTTTCATATCACTTTATTGAAGAAAGTCCTTTATGAATAATTTTCATTCATTCATTTTTTATAAATTAAAAAAATTTTCTCTCTCTCACTAATTTATTTCAAAACCACAAAGTTGAATTTTCAAAGGAAGTAAGAAACTCACAATATTGTAAAAATAAATAAATTTAAGAATGTAAGAAATGTAAAGATAGAAATAGTAACTCTACATACTAGCAGATGGCACTACTGCTAATATTAAAAAAAAAAACACTGTATTAACATCAATTGTCATCCACTATCAGTTTAAAAAATGTATTTGAACTTTAGTGGATGAATAATGAAGTATTTAATTTAATTAACAAATCAAAATTTGAAGAATATATATATATATATATATATATATATATATATATACAGAGAGAGAGCGAGAGAGAGAAAGAGAGAGTGAAATAATAGTAATAAGAACTGAATAATATGATCAATACAACTAGTTTAGTTAGTTATAGTATTACTTACCGACATTACGTTTATTATACTTTTATTTTACGTTGAATTCTGAAATTGAAGCACATATAATTTCAATAGCAATGTATTTTGCAATGTTGATAAGTAATGATAAATTTATTTTATCCTAGTTTAAAATCTTGTTTCATAATTAATCATAGTTTAAAATCTTGGTTAGTGAAATGTGATTGGAGTAATTTTCTACTTAAGACTTTAATCTATGAACGCCGAAAAGTATGGTCAATATATTGATGAAATGTGTGGATTGTAAATTTTAATTTCACCACTTGTTAACCAGCATGGCCAACTCCATCAGCATTTTTAGGCGCGCCATAGACTAGCGGTAGCTTTTAGAGGGAATGTTTCTGAGTTTGATACTAGTTACTGTTGCACAGTGGTAAATGGATATTTCCTTTCTGCCTTCTGATTGCATGTTTGTCGGTGTTGGTGCTTTTAAGGGTTCCTCCCTTTGGACACATGAATATGACCCACTAACAATGAAAAGTGAATCAGGAAAGCAATTACGAAATATTTAATAAAATGTCTTATAACAACTTCACAATGTAGTATTAAGGTGTTGAGTTTGCCTGTTTAGTGAGGATGTTCATTCTTGTCATCAGATGGTAGTGGGTTTGAATCCCGACCCAACCGATAATTCTGGTTAGGTCAGATAGATACAAGTTAGGATTGGTTAGATACAGGGAAGCATGTTGGCGTAACAACAAAGCATTGTCCAAACTCAAGCCGCGTGTGTCATACAAAACAATTAAGAAATTATTTTATCAAAATATAAAATCTTATTTAACTTATTTACTTTAATTTCCGTCAATTTTCTTTGCTTAGAGCATTTTTTTAGCTTAACAGTATGAAAACAAAAACATAATTAGGAAAAATTTCATGCAAATTTTAATGAATTCTAAAATTTCAAATTTTTATGTAAGACTGGTATCTATGCTTTAAAATTACATAGGCAAAAAAAGTAATAAAACAATGTAGCTTATTTAAGTTAAATAACTTTTCAAAAAAATATGCAGTTTCGTAAGCATTCATTTAAAAATCCAATATTTTATACATTTTAGTCTCATATTGGCAGAACTATGCCACCAGAAACATCGTAGTCGTCAATAACAGTGTCTTTACAAGAAAATTAAATAAATTAGGAACAAAAATTATTTTTCGAACATTTAGATTTGCTTTAAAATTTAATTTGAATTGTGTTTGCAATTAAATACTTGCAGTTCCTTGTAATGTTGACTTTTCATACTTTATTTTTACTACTGGTCACACATTTTAAATTTTTTTTGGAATTTTTAATTTTAAATACAAAATTATTGCCTTATATATATATATATATATATATATATATATATATATATATATATAT
>JAPDSC010068478.1:44978-62502 GCA_026290005.1 Latrodectus geometricus
ACGAGTACAAGGTTTTAAAAATGGAAGACAACAAACAGAAAATTCGATACATTTTCGAATTTTCTGTTTGTTGTCTTCCATTTTTAAAAATTCGATACATTTTCGTTTTTCTCTTGTAACGGCGAAAACGATAGCCGGGTGGCTAAAATTGTGAAAGGTGTTTATCGTCCTATATAAGTCTGTAACAACCAGTTACGTACAATTTATGTTTCGTCGATTCCATTCGGGTATTTTTGATGTTAGAGATTCACCTCGCATGTGGATACAGCATCGTCGAAAATATCTATAAAATATCAAAAATGATCGAAGGTAACCGCATGTCAGCAGTCGTAACGCGCAAGACCTAAAAATCTACATGAAAGTTGTTTTAAACCTTTTTACAAAACAAATCCAAAAGAAGTTACATAAAGTTCACGTAAAAATAATGGATTTCTTTTTCCCCAACCTAATATTTTAACGACATTAAAATTAATGGGCTCTTTAAATATAATGATGCCCTTTCTGATTATTGCAGATATTAGCTTTAAAATATAAAGTTCGTTTATTTTACGTCTACACTTCGCTATTGGATATATAGTTTAATATAGGAAGTAATCACTTTTAAAAATAAAAAAAACGTGTTTTTATTTAAAAAGATAAGGAAACTTGGTACATAACCCCCCAGCAGTAATAGAAGGTAGTTGTTGCTCACCACAAGTTGATAACCAAGACAGACCTTGGGGATAATTTAGACAGATAAAAATATAATTGCGTACTAGGTACCTTGGAAATTAAGAAAATAAACCAAAAAAATTCCTTATTTAAGTACATATAACCAAATTACTTTTAACCCACTTGTTTGAAACCTTTTAGTTGAACAAACTCAAATACTAAAAGATGATTTAGAAGTACTTTTTCCAAGTTAATTATTTACATTTGTAAAAGAATGTAGTAAAAAAAGATATTGTGGCCCACTACAAACTGCGAAAAGTTTTGGGAGATACTTTATACACTTAAAAAATTATTACATTCTAGGTACATTGGAAATAAGGTAGGAAACTAGAAAAAAATTCATTATTTAAGTACAGCTAGGAGTCAAATTTCTTTTAACTCACTAGTTTAAAAGCTGAACAAACTCAAATACTAAAAGATGATTTAGGTTGCTATGATAAAAATATACTTTTATCCAAGTCAATTATTTACATTTGAAAAAGAAGGTATTTTTTAAAATTGGAAGCAATTTATTTACAATAATTTTAAATATGAATTATTTGCAGGCACTACACTGTTATGACAGCCATCACTTCAATTGGAATTTATGAGTGAAATATGTTTTGAGAAGGACTATGACAAATAAAATTGAAAACTCTGAAGAATAAAACAGTACGGAGCAATTCATTTCATAATTTATTACGAAATATTTTAGTAAGAGAAAGTAATAACTTTAGAACCTGCATTTATGAAAAAACATAAGACATCTTTTATTATTATTATTTTTTTTTTACTGCTAAGACAAAATGTTTCTCGTTAAAAAAGTTACTCCAATACCGTCTGCCAAGAATTTTTCCCCTGCAAACGATTTATGTTCCATTCAAAAGAAAGGGTAACTTTAACCGTCGGAATAGAAAGAGTGAGGAAAAAATGTAGACGTGGTTGGGAAAAAAAATTCTCTGCAGGAATAAAATAGAATGAAACAATAATAATAAAGATGAAGGTATGAAGATCCTCTTCTGACCGTATCAAATCATGTCCTAGGTTATGCCAAGAGAAGAAAATCATTTTCTTTAGCTTTGCTCGTCAAAACTATTGTTCTTTAATAACTCTTAAGAGAAACGACCGAGAAAGTTTTTATGTCCCCTTTTCGCCCGACATTCCAGAAATTAGTTTCATTAATAGTCAAAAACTCTTCGACAGTTATTTCGATTCTTTTGTGGAGCGCTGGGAAACGCTTCTGAAAACGAACAGAATTCTTTTTTTTTTCTTTTTTTCCCCTTGCTTTTTCTTTCTTAAGGTACTGACGAAGGGAGGGTCATTTTGTTATGATCGTTCTTTCCTTGCTGCCGGAAAATTCCATTTGGGTTCTGAGCGTTCATGCAAATCTGGCGGATTTGAACTCCTCTTTATATAAATCGACATCTATTGCCGGAGTAATGGCGACGGGAATATTTCTGCCAGGAATCAGTTACCATCTTATGGTCTGCGTAAGATGGCAAGCGAAAAGCAACTTCACAGGAATGAAGTGAAGCGAAGCTAGGCTTAAGAAACGATTTCTTAAGCCAACAAGGGGAACACTGAATCCTTTTTTTTTTACTTGAAAAGGGTCGAATTAGTTTCGCATGCAAAAAATGAACTTGAAGAGACTAATGAACAAATTAATGAAAAATACCTTGAAAACTGGTAATATTAGTTTCGGGGAAAAGAATTCCATTATTTTAAGTGTACAACAAGGCTTTATTTTCATGTTTTGGGTTAGCTTCATGCAAATGATTTCACACTGTTTTGTGTCTGAACTTTAGCTTCTGGACTGCTGATATTCTTATCCACTTCAGACATTTTTGTGATTTTGTCGATATTTTGGATGATGGGCTTACCTGTAGAGGTGCATCTTTAACATCAAATATACCAAAATGGAATCGATGATACCAAAAGTACCCATAATTGGTTGTCCCAGTCTCAGGACCACAAACACCACTCTCGATTTTTAACTGCTTGACTTGTATTTTCGCCTTTATCATAGAAAAACTGTGCATGTGCTGCATTTTTTCTTTGTTGACTTTCATTTTTAAAACGCTATACTTTATAATTGAATAGACACAATATACTTTATAATTGAATAGACACAATAAGAAACAGCAGAAGTTTTTTTTTTTGTGTGAATAGGATCTTTCCAACAAGCACAGTTCTGAGTTTGTAAGATCGATACTGAACGAAATTTCAAACGCTACGTAGTCATATGCCGAAAAAATAATAGATTTCTTTCGTTAAACTTAATATTTGCATAAACATGATTAAAATATTCTCACTGCAGATCCTATTTATGAAAAACATTTAACAGAAAACATTTATATTTCATATTGTTTATGAAATGCTTTTTTAAATTTGAGGTACAAAAATGAACTCCTAAACTCAAAATATTGAAAAACATTATATCAAATAAAATGTTATCTTTTCCTCAATGAGGTTTAATAAATGCTCTGACTCAGCCTTTCCTTCCTTCAAAGGGCCGATAAAACTGAGTACAAAGCTTGCTTGGGAACTAAACTCCAATGCTTCTGTTTCAGGTTGACCATTTAAGCGGGGTATATGCTTCCCGTCCCAGAGACTTCTGTCATAAAAATGGATATGAGCGCTGAAGGTCTTGGCCCCTATATGAGCTACTGTGCCACTGAGTTTAGTTTTGGTTTTATTGAATGTTCAGAAATTTAATCAATGGTTCAAATGTCAAACATTCCCAATAATGTCCAGTAAATCGTTGTACCATTTATTCTGTTTCATCAAAGACAAGCATAATGATTCTAAAAGAAAGAAAATTTGTTCAAAAGTTTACCATTCCAATAGTTTTGAACTATTTTTATCATTTGCTTTCTTTAATCAACAAACTCAAAATTCAATCATTGATGTAAAGCCAAAGGAATGAAACATAGCACAAGAATAATATGGCACTGAGGATAAATTTCTTGACTATATTTAGATCGATGACAGTAGTATTCGGTATTTCAGTATTGATTACACAAGTTCTGATTTATGCTCGTTGTAAAGATCACATTTCACACTAAAAAAACGTGCATTCAGTTATAAGATACAGGATGTTAAAAGTGGCAGTCAACAAAGAGAAAATGCAATATAATCACAATTTTTGTTGATAAAGGCGAAAATACAAGTCATGCAATAAAAAGTCGGGAATGGTGTTTATCGTCTCGACACTGTAACAGCTAATTATGTATCAATTTTATTTCATCCATTCAAGACAATTTGATGTTTTAAAGATGCACCTCGCACAACTAGGCTCATCGTCGTAAATATCAATAAAATCACAAAAACGTCCGAAGTTGACAAAAGTACTAGTCAGAAGCTAAAGATCAGCCACGAAACAGTTTAAAATCATTTGCTCAAAGCTAATCAAAAACGAGTAAATAAAGTTTGAAGTTCACGTAAAAATAATGAATTTCTTTTTCACCAGCCTAATAAATTTCTAATGCATTTTACATTTTGTGTTGCCAATTAAAATGAAATTAGCTATGGAATATGTACGAGGATATTTCTATTCCCAAACGTAAATATTGGCTTTATTTAATCATTTATGGTGTTGAATCAAAAGCAAAACATTTATAAGAGAGTAAATTATCATGGAAATAAAACATCTACAGAACAAAATGTGTCTTAAATGATCTGATTATTTAAAATATTAAATGGCTTCGCATGTTACTATGATAGCCAATCAAAAAAATATATCTTCAAAAACCAACAATATACCATTATAAAACACAATTATTTATTTATAAAATATTTATATTATTGAAATAAGAAAAAGATTGGATTAATATATCATAATAGTAAATCATCTTGAAGAAAATATGATTTAATATTTTGGAAGGAAAGGAGATTTAGCTTTCTTTTTCGCAGAATAAAAATGGAAACAAATACCGTAGAACATGGCTGAAGAGGATTCCGTTCCTAGAAATAATTATTGACTTTTTGCTGTCGAATCAAGAAAATGAAATTTGCTCAGGAATAAAGCACACTAGAAAGAGAAAATAAATGTGGAAACAAAATGTGAGGAAAAGAGGTCTAAGATTTCGGAAATTTTTCGAAACTTTGTTTCATATTTTTTAAGTGTATAAATCAAAATCATTAGAGATGACCCATAATATCTGTATTTTATACCATAATTATTCATTTCGTTTATCTGTTATTGAGTTATTGAGTCAAGAACGCAATTGTACTTAAAAATCGAAAAAAATAAATAATCACACACGCGCGGAATACAAGGATCAAATTCCATAAGTATTCTTTGGCTACATTTGGCTTTCTTTTCATAAAATCTGGAAGATTAAAAAAAAAAAAAATAAATAAATAAATAAATAATAATAATAAAAAAAAAAAAAAAAAAAAAAACATTTCCATTCACAGAATATGACCTAGAATGTCACCGTTCCTAGAAGTAATTATTGACATCGTTTCACCTAAATATAGGACAAGAAATTTGATCGGGAATAAACATCACAGAAATTTAAAAAAAAAAAAAAAAAAAAAAAAAACAGTGGTAGCAAAGTATGACCAAGAGGACTAACAATCAGGAAATTCTAGTTGACTTCATTATGTGTTTCATGTTGATAAATAAAAAATGGAAGCACAAAAAAAGATCGTTATTTTACGAAATAATGATTCACTTTGTTATATCATTTATTCTGTTCAATGAAGAAATTGAAATTCGCTCAAAAATTGCTGTTTTGAAGAATAAAACAGTAATCAAATAGAACGTGAATTCGAGAAAGAATTCTTTAAGTCACATAATATTTTTTGTTGTATAGGAAAACGAAATTCAACAACTATAGGCTTGAAATAAAACAAAAAAAAAAAAAAAATTCTGAGCAATAATTAACTTCATTTCATCTTTTATGTTCTATTGAATCAAAGATGTGAAATTCGATCAAGAACAGACATTACATATAAAATATGGATATAAAATGTTATTTAGAGAACTACAGTAGATTTTTACGAACTTCTAACTTACTTACAATCACAATCTTACAAACTTGTGGCTAATCACTAAAACCTCGTTCACAGTGCATTTATAACTGTGTTAAAATCTAAATTGAACTTTTTGTAGGGGCAACTGGTGATTTAAATAAGTCTGATCTGATTTAACCTAAATAAAGTTTACGAACTAATTTAAATACGTTTCAATTGACTTAGCGCCATTTTGTTTTCTGCACTATTGTTGTTGGTGTTATTCGAAATATCTGAACCTGATTAAAATAAATGTAAAAGAAACAAAAGTTGAAAAAAAATCATAAAACAAAATTATTTATGAAAATATTAACTAAACATAAAAAAATAAAATTCTTAAAATCGAGAAGAAATATATTTGTCAACATTCTTTGGTTTCGTATTCATCATTTGGAGTATTTCTAAAATATCATATATCTTACAATGACCATTAACAAGGATTTGAACTAAATTAATTTTTCTTAAATCAGTTTCGAGTTAAGGCTGGGCGAATGCTATTTTCAACGTAATGTTTAAATTAAGTCAGGTTTAAACTGAAATTGAATTAAAAAGTGCAGTGCGAAAGGAGTATAAAATAACACTATAGATGCAATGACGATTTTAATTCCCTTTTACGAACTGAAATTTTTATAAACCATTTTTGTGAATTCATTGTCATGTATCTTTCTTTTGCGTTTATTTTCATCTGATTTCCTCAATGTTTTCCTTATGTTTTTATTTAACATTTGAGAAACTTGAACTGACGTTTTATTAGAGAACATCTTTCGAACTGTGACTCAATATTCACCATGATGCTGAAATTACGGAGTTTTCGAATCAATTGATGTGAAAATTTTCCCACCTAATCAAATTCCCATCTTGCAGCACATGCATCAAAATATAATCAATAGCTTCAAGTGCAAATATCGATAGTTAATTTTACAAAAGTTGATCATGGCTTTATAAAATTGACATTCTAGGCACAATGCACTAATTGACCAGGTGCTTGTCAATCTACACTTGAAGTGATATGATGAAAAATAGATACCTGGATCATTTTGAATCATCGATTTTTTAAATGATCTGTTAGTCTATGCTTGATTGAAATGCAAAATGCACTTATCAATCTTCATTTAAAATGACATTGATGAAAGAACGTTATGGGATTGTTGTTTTAGAAATTTTCAGATTTTTTGTAAATCTAAAAATTTTAAAAAAATCTAAAAACAGGTATGGATGCTTTAAAATCTGGTTAACTTTAGAATCCAAGCACCTGGGGGGCCTATAATCTAAATCCTTTATTAAAGAAACCATCGTAACTAACGAAAACCAAGAATATTTACGTGTCGATTTGGATTAAAATGAATTATCTTCCATGAACATCAATAAAGAAACCCACAGCTGCCAGAAATTTCACTTCAGTTTTTTTTTTCAATGCACGCTTAGATGTAATTTATTTGTAAGATCTGACGAGTAATTAAATAATTGCGAATGTGAGAATAAAGGTTTTCAGATAGGTAACAAAAAGAAAGTAACTTAGAAATGTGACTTCTACAAAACAAAAAGAAAAATGGCCCAGATTTAGTTACACTTTTGTGGAAAACAATAATTAAATGCTTTCTTACCTTAAAGAAAACGAGAAAATGGGGTTTTTAAAATATAATTTCGATATATATACAGTGGCACAAACAATTAAAGATATATACTTTAACTTTATAAATCCTTCTTTCAATCGAAATAACACAATAACTAGAAGGGTAAACGTAATTTTATTCTTAGACATAACAAAGGGTTTAATTAACATTAAAAATAAAGAAAAATTAATGACAAAATTCTAAAAGAAAAATTTTCAGAGGCATTTCAAATGAACATAAGTAAATTTCTACCTCAAAAATTTGAGGATACACTAATGAAATGTTTGTTTAACTAGCACTAAATTTTCATTCTGCTTACTACTATAATAATCGAAGGTTGGGTAATGTTATCTTAAACTTTTTGGACTGTTTATTTTTGTCTTTTGATGATAGTTCTGTGAGTTTAAAGTCGCAAATTTAAATGGAAAATGGCTCCTCGGAGGGAGACCAGTATTGATGTAGGAACATTTATATTAATGTTATTTAAGAAAGGAAAATCTTATCGTGAAATAACTGAAATTGTCGGTAGAAGCTACACGTGTGTCCAGAAAATCATTGGAAGATTTAAAATCGATGGATTAATTGAAAATAGAAGAGGAAGGAGAAGTATTCTGAGGGATGTAGCAAAAGGAAATTTTGAAAGATATCAATATTGATTGTAAACTAAATGCAGTTAAACTAGCTGCAGAAACTTCTCTAATAATGGGTAAGTGCTGAAACTGTGAGAAATGTGATTAGACATGCTCGATATAACAGTCGAGTTGCTCGAATAAACCATTTATAAGCTTACAACATCAGAAAAAGCGTTTAGAGTTTGCAAAAACTCATCAATTGAAGACAGATAACTTTTGGGAGAAAGTTATATTTAGTAATGAAAGTGAATTCAACATTTTGGAAGTGATTGTCGTCGGATCGTTTGGAGAAAGGCGAACACTGCTTTGGATCCATAAAATTTATTTCCTACAGTTAAAGATGGTGATGGTTTGGAGTTGTACGGCTTCAAATAGGGTAGGAAATTTAGTTTTTATAGATGGCATAATGAATCATAAGCTGTATATAGATATACTCCACCACAATCTTAAAGAAAGGGCAAAAAAATTGGGTTTAGATGGAAATTTTATATTCCAGCATGACAACGACCCTAAATATACGGCACGTAATGTCAAAATGTGGTGTCTTTTTCATTGTAAACAGCAATTATATACACCATCACAGTCCCCTGACATCAATGTCATAGAAAATTTGTGGGCCACACTCAAAACAGAGATCCAAAAATACCAAAGTAGAAACAAAGCCCATTTAAAGCAAGTGTTATAAGAAGAATGGGATAAAATATCTCCAGATACCACCAAAAAATTGTCGAATCTGTAAGAAGGCGTTTAGAGGACATAATAAAAGCCGAGGGACATGCAACCAAATATTGACACTGTCTTTGTATGTGATATATAACAAAAATTTCATTGGTGTATCCTCAATTTTTTGAGGTAGAAATTTGCCTATGTTTATTTGAAAAGCCTCTGAAAATTTTTCTTTTAGAATTTTGTCATTGATTTGTCTTTATTTTTAATGTTAATTAAACCCTTTGTTATGTCTAAGAATAAAATTACGTTTGCACATCTAGTTAATGAGTTATTTTGACTGAAAGTAGGATTTATAAAGTAAAAGTAAGGTGAATCTTCAATTGTTTGTGCCACTGTATATATATATATACATTATAATAAAGCAGAGAAAAGTGATTACTTTTGGTGGCTTTTTGTCAATAAAATCAAAATAAGAATAGTTTTCAAGTATTATAAACTTTATTTTGATTGTTTTTTATACAGTGAATACTGAATAATTTATCTAATTGTAATAAATAAAAAGAGAGCAGTTTGATAAAAAAATTATATCTAATTTATATTTCATGAAATTTCAGTTGTAAGAACTCTTTCACGTCCCTAGGCAAAAGCTCTAATTGTACTTAATTATTATATTTTGTATTTTATATTGCTGATGAAACCCGAACAATTCCAAGTACAAAGTATGACGTAGGCTGCATAACTAGAAATAAGTATTGACTTTATTCTGCCAACTATGCGTTAAATAAGAACAAGGAATTTGTTCTGGAATAAAACATCTTGGGACAAAAATACATGTTAAATACTTAACAATTTAAAAACTCTTTAAGATAACATTTTACTTTTTGTGATATCAATTCAAACAAGAAAATAAAACAATTACGACTACAAAGCACATTAAAAAATGCCTGCATTCCCTCAATAGTTATTGAAATATCAGTTTTTCTAATAAAAAATAAACTCATATTAGTATAAATTATAACAGCTATTAAGTAGCGTAAGAACAGAATGGAAGTCAAAAGAACGAAATTCTATAAATTATTTTTTAATTTAAAATAAAAAAAATTAAAATAATAAAATTTGAACAAAATATTTTTTTAATTTTAATTGCTTCTTTATTTTGATTGATTTAAAACTAAACAATTATAAACAAAGAGCAAAACAGGAATCTTCATTATCAGAAACAATTATTCATTTATGACTTTATTGTAAAAATGAGTACAAAAATTTCATTCAAAACAAAAGCATCAACACAACAATAAAACCATGCAAAGAGAATTCAACATTGAAAACTCTTTACGACTTTGTTTCACTTTTTATATTATAAAATCAACTATAAAAACAAAATTACTGCCACAGAACACGATTGAAGTGCCAGCTATTCCAGGAGTAACTATGGAACTTCCTATCGCTTACTTTGTTAAATAAAGAACAAAAAAATACGTTTAGACATAAAGTTAAAAATATAAATTCTTTTTAACTTTATTCGCTTTATTTTTTATTTCGGTAGATCAAAATGAAAAAAAAAATAATTACAGACTCACAATAATACCTAGAAAGCTCGCGTTAAAGGAAACATGTATTGTTTTTACTTTACCATTTATATTAACAGTATACTGTTCTTATTTCTTGTTGTTATTTCAACAATAAGAAAAAAATTATTAAGAATAAAGCATTACAAAATAGATATCTATAAAACAGAATATGCTTTAAGTAAACCACATTGCAAAATTACGAAATTGCCGGATGAAAAACAATAAAATCTGACTCACTAAATATCACAGAAAGGACTTGGAATATCAGAGTTAATATAGGAATCTATTTAATCGTTATTTTTGTCTATTTTGTCATCCAATGACAAAAATGGAACATTCCTGAAGTAGAATGATTGAAGGATAAATACTCAATGATATTTTTTAGCAATCTCGTGTTCTTTAATCAAAATGATGTTCAAAAGTATACTATAACCATAATAAAAGATTCTTGAAACAATATTTCGCTCAGATCATCAACATTCTCTAGGTTACTTAATTAGATAAGTTTTTATATTAGCTAGAGGAAAAAGAAATCCATTATTTTTTCTATCGAAAATTGTAGTGATCGATATCTCGTTCAGTATCGATTACACAATTTCAGGTCTGTGCTTGTAGGAAATATCAACTTCCAACAGGCACTAAAAAAATATTTTGTTGTTTTCTATTAAGTCCATCAAGTTATAAGTTACAGGTGTTAAAAATGAAAGTCAAAATGCAGTACATTCACAGTTTTTCCTTAATAAAGGAGAAATTATAAGTCAGGCAGTTGAAAATTGGGAATGGTGTTGATGATCCTGATACTGAAACAGCCAATGACGTGTCATTTTGGTATATCGATTCCATTCAGGTATATTTGAAGTTAATGAGGCACCTCTTACATGTAGGCATATCGTCGAAAATATTGATAAAATTATATGAATGTCCGAAGTTGAGCAAGCATGTTAGCTGCCCAAAATCTAAAGGTCAGGCTCAAAACAGTTTGAAATCATCTTCACCTAGCTAATCAAAAATATATAAATGAAGCCTTGAATTCCACGTACAAAATAATAAATTTCTTTTACCCCACACTAATATTTTACCAGAGATACAGATGTAAATATAATTTAAAATAACCCTAAGACAAAATAAGAGAGATACAGAAGATATATACTGCCATAAATACTCATATGACTTTATTTCACATTGTCTCTGTTTTAAAAAAAGATTGTTCTTTTCTTTCATTATACAATTAGCTACTATTTACGATGCTCTTTTCATTAACCTTTCCTTACATTACGAGTATCATAGATTGTTAGTTTTTACATTCAACTTGATGAGCCTGAGTGTAGGTTTGTATTTCATGAATCAGAGATCAACCATCATTTATAGAGTCCCACTACGCCATCTAGTGTTAGAAAATTGAATGAGTATTAATGGAAAATTCCATTTAACTTTTCTGTGTTTTCAAAAAAGAAGAGATGCATTGTTCTTCTAAGTTTATATTTTGAGTACTTTGAATGAAAAAATGCCCATCATTATTTGCTAATAAACGAAAGTGTAAAATCATGTGAGCAGCTGTTGAAACCATATTAGAACATGATATGTTAAATGTATTACGTAGTATATTACTTTTATAATGTCCAGAAAGTAGGCTAAAAAATAATTGATATTGATATTTTTCATGATAAACAAGATTCCAACCATTTAATAATTGACATTTTCCTATTTCCAACAAAAATTATTGAATAGTTTTTAATACTGATTATTCTATAATATTAAGCTTACTTAAAAACGACAAATATTTAAAGAAAATAAATTGAAAATAGAATAAGCCAGAAAATTTTATATAATGTAATATTTTCAGTGCTTATTCTATTTCATTATCTATGTAAATACATATACCGGAAGCGGGAATATCGCTACCCCCGCTAGTTCTACCATATTCGAACACCTGCTCGTGCTGGAACAGGAATACTCATTCCGTTCCTACTTCCGGCAGAAAACAAAAACAAACTTTCTTGGTTGCCATTGATTAAGTGACTTTCATTATTATTGTTATTCTGTGTTTTTCCACGTGTATTATTAATAACACTGCGGAATGTAAACAATATTTTCTTATTCACTGGGTTTTTTAAATATGTAGTGTCTCTAATTAAATATGAAATTTAAAAAGCAGTCGATATCAATGTTTATCCAACATAATTTGAGAAAATCAAATGGAATTGCTATAATCACTTGATAGGAATTTTATCTAGAGCAATAAATATCACTATCAATATTATTTCGACCAATTTGCCACTGACACAACAAATAACTTGCCACAGAATGTATGTATTCCTTACTCTATTACTTGCGATACTATTGGCTGATAAAGTATAATCAACAGCTGTCTTTCACTCAAGACCAAATTCTTATTATTTGATTATGACGTTTTCCTGATTTCATCATAATCTGGTGGATAAATGTTTTTTAGCACGGGCTGATCGCAATGTTATTTTAATTAGGCATTATAGCTATTAACATTCCGTAGTATATCACTTGCAATATCAGTAGCAAATAATGTAAAGCAATAATGTGGAACCATTAAAATATTTCATGCTATATTAAATTTCCAATACTTGATTATAACCTTTCCCAGGTCAAGTTTTTCTGGGTTTTCGATATTACTATTTAGCAAATATTGAAATTTAATGAAAAGCATTATATATTATTATACAATATACAAATATTACATATACAAACATACATTAAATATACATTATTAGCAATATCCGAATATTACACTTCTGATTTTTTTTTTTATTTCCAATAAACGGCTTTCAAGACATTCCAATTGTTAAGCACTTGAACCTGTGGAAGTGATGATAATTTATACAAAGGGAAACATTGTGAGTGTTTCCTCATTGATCCAAAAGAGGGCACATTTTCGTAATTTGAAAGCAAGGACCAAGTAAATGATTTCACAATTTAACTTGCTATTTCACATAGAGGACATTTCAACCACGACATATTTCATGTGCCCCAGTCACCTTTAGTGAACTAACGGATCTTCTGTTGGATCGGGTTCGAACCCATTTCTTTCCAACAACAAGAGCGAACGCCTTAACCAACCAGGCCCTCACTTTTGAATGTGACTTCTTCAATATATGACATCACTTTCTGATGCGAAACTCTAAAATAAAATCACACACACACATATGTTTATATATATGAGTGTGGTATGTGTTACAGTAAAAATGATAAATCAGTGATTATACAATATTTCCAAAGATTATACATAATTTGATCCGGTGATTATACATAAATTTGGTATAAACATTATAAATTATTTCATATTTATCAAATTTACCGGTTAGTTTATAAAATCCCCTCCTTGTAATGGTTATAAAAGTTCCTAACTTCACGAAAATTCGTTCAGTTTCCGCAACTACTTGGCTTCTATCAACACGTGACAATACCCGAAATTTATTAGCGGTGATATTAGAGGTTCAAAATGGAAGAGTTTTATCGGTTAGGAACGACACACACAAGGAAGAATTTTACAATTGTATACCAGAAAATAATGCACAATTGTCAAGAAAATATTATTTTGCTTGACGATATTCCAGATCCAGCAATATCACTTCAAGAATGCTGTAGAAAGACATCTCTTAGTTTCCAGTACAGAGACCGACTATCAAGTTATGTTTCTAATTTATGCTCTTAACTTTGTAAATTCACTATTTATAATGGGAAGCCCCTGTTGCATTCGAATAATGAGAAGTATTAAATTTTGGAAAAATAAATCCATTATTTTTTCGGTTCATGACTGTTGTGTTCGATGTCTCCTTCAGTATTGATTATACGATTTCAGATTTACGATTGTTGGAAAGATTACATTTTGCACTAAAAAGACATTATTCTGTTTTTTAATTGGTTCATTCAGTTTTAAGGTGTAGGGAGTTAAAAATGGAAGTCAACCAATGGAAAATGCAATGCAATCACAGTTTGATAAAGACGAGTATACAAATGAGGCAGTTGAAAATTGGGAATGGTGTTTATGGTTCCGATACTGCATCAGTCAATGACGTGTCATTTTGGTTTCATTGATTCCACATTCAGATATATTTGATGTTAAAGATACATCTCTCTCAGGTCGTCGAAAATATCGATAAAATCACAAGGATGTCCTCAGTGGACCAGCATGCGCAGAAGCTAAAGATTATCCACAAAACAATTTCAAGCCATTTGCCCAAAGCTGATCAAAAAGATGTAAATGAAGCCTTGAATTTCACGTAAAAATAATGGATTTTTTCTTATATAACTTATATGCATTGCTTTTTAAGCCTTCGGTATGTGTGCCTTTCCGAGAGTGTGTTGTGGATTTTTCGGAATCCATTTGCTATTGTAAATGAAGATGAGCCTCTTTTCCAAAAAAATATCCTCAAGAATAAATATGCAATTAAAAATTGTCTATTGTTTTAGAGCATAATAGCACAACCTTCATATGTCATTAGTAAAATAATAATAATAAAATAAAAAAGTACGTATTTTTTTACATTTCTGTCAATGCCCTCTGATGAAACTGATGCTTTTAATACTTATTTTTATTAGTACAAACTTAATTGTTTTCTATTTTTGTAGATAATTTTATTTTTGGAATTCTTATTTACGTAGTTAAATAATTGAATTTTGTTGTTGTTACTTATGGCATTTGGCGAAGCCAAGCCCACTCGTCATAGACTGGGTGAATGAAGTCAGAATGAGCGTTTTCCGTTTTTGAATAGAGCACCCTAATATGAAGGTGCAATTACGACTTTGGCTCATAAATGGCAGCACTATCTGGATCTTCGAATTTAAAGATTGAAGCCATAGAAGGCTTATAGACTGGCTTCAACCACCCCCCAGAGATATTAATTTGGAAAGGGAACATGCAGGACATTGCGACCCAACATATTTTACATGCCCCAGTGGACATTCGTGAACACCACGGATCTTTTGCTAAGCCAGGATTTAACTCATTACCTTCTGGTAACGAGAAAGACGCCTTAAACAAGAAAGCCCCCGCGGTCATTGAATTTTGTGACTTAAATTTTGATAATTCTAGCTCTAGCAGCTCCCACGCTGTGTAAATTGTCAGACTTTTGTGTGTATTTGTATTTTGCTTATTCATTCTTGCTTTTTATTCTATTCATCAATTTGAGCTTATATATATATATGTTGGTAATAGACTGATTTCAATCGTATTGTCAATATTTGTCTATGAATAATTAATAATTCAATTTAACTCAATTTGTAATATATTACTACTCATTATGTACTTGTGAATGTCTATGTTGTGACAAGTAAATGACCGAGTGGGTCGTTATTGTTGTTCATTGTATTTTTGTCTAGTTTTATTTTTTAACGAATGTTATTTCCAAGCATTATAATCCATGCGTTATAATCATTTTAGAATTAGAGAAACCTAATTCCACTGTATTTAAACTCTGGACTTCTTTGCACAGTCAATGTATTATTTTCCTGTAATGTTTAAATAGACATTTTCATTTTCTTTCAAATTTGCTATATATTTGTTGTTTGTTTTCTTTATTACAATTATTGCCAATGATAATAAATATGTTTATAACACCCTACAAAGTTGATCATTGAGTTAAGGACTTATCGTATGTTAGACAAGAATATTCTCCCCCTTATGGCAATTTGATTGGTTTATTGGCAACTCAATGCCATTTTTTTACTCACAAGAGTTAATTAAACTGCCTTCTATAACTTAAAGTGGAATATGAAACACTGTAAACATTTGCTCTTGCAGTGGGAATCAAACATAAACTTACGACGTGGACCAAAGATCAGATCACATATTAAATGCCAGCCTGCTCAGAATCTCTTTGCCACCATGTGGTGAACAATCGTTTTTGTTTTGACAATTGTTTTGAATGACCTTTCATTGATAATGGGAAATATTCAAGTGTCGCAAAGAAGGATTCCAGAAAACTACCAAGTATTCACACCAAAAGAAGTATGTGCAGAAGGCAGAAATGCAAAATTTGTCTCCTATTGTTCAACAATATCCAGAATCAAACTCAGGACATTATGATTCGGAAGGAGCTGTCCTACTTCTAAGCCCCTGTGAGCCCTATATGACCTTTGGGAGTACTTTATCATAAATTATAAATATCCTACTTCAGCTCTATTAAAAAATTATCTGAATTTTATAATTTGAGTGGTCAGATTCTATGTTACAGAACAAATGACGAAGTCAAATGGAACTGGTGGGGATTTAACACAAAATGCTAATTTCTAAGAATCACCCAACCAGTGAGAAAATAATGTCTTATTACTCAATTTAATTTTATAAAATATTGAAGAAAATAAATTTTATTGATTATAGTTATAAAATAGCGATTGCTTAATGGTTCAAAAGATTTTAGTTTAACTTAATTTTACTATTTTTAGGAGAAATAGTTCTTTTCTTTTTTAAAAACTCTCTTTTTAAAAATGAATGAAAGCTCTATTTTATTTTCAAATTTTTCTACAATATTTGCAAGTGAGTATATTTTATTCGTAAAATATTTAGTTACATTCATTTAAAATAAAGTTAGATTCTTATTATATTTTATTCTACTGTGTGGAAAGTGAAAAATGTTACATTTATAAGATTTGACTTATTTCGTATGAAAATATGTAATTCATATAAAAATTCCCTTCTCAAAAAACGGGTTAATAATTTTATTTTACAAAATAATGATAAATTTTCTATTTACAAGATATTCTATTTATTTTGTATAAAAATATGTAATCCATATTTAAATTGCCTTCGTCTAAAACAGGTAAATTATTTTCTTTTACAAGATAATGATAAATGCTTCATTTACAAGAGATTTTATTTTATGAAAATATGCAATTCATATTTAATTACTACGTAAATTATTATTTTTTTACAAGATAATGATAAATATATCATTTAAAAAATATTTTTTATTTATTTCGTATAAAAATATATTACTCATATTTAAATTCCCTTCATGAAAAGTGTGTGAATTATTTTCTTATTTTATTCTTGTGTAAAACCAATGCAAAATATATTTTATTTTATTTATTTACGTAAAATAAAATTAAATTTAAATATTTCTTATTAAAATGGCTATAATTTTTTTATATTTTATTTTAATTTTGTTTGATTCTGAGAGTCAGGAATATTTTATTTCCAAAGATTTTATTCATTTTTCATGAAATGTAACTAATATTTAAATTAACCCTATTAAATGTGAAATTGTTTTATTTTACAAAATATAAATATTATTAAAAAGAAATATATATTATATAGCTTTATTTTATATTTCTGTGCTGTTCCTAGAGAAAGTATGTT
>JAPDSC010068478.1:71620-99120 GCA_026290005.1 Latrodectus geometricus
ATATATATATATATATATATATATATATATATATATATATATATATACAGGGTGATTCAGCTCGTCGGTGACAAACTTTGAGGATCGATAGAGCACACCTAGACGAACATTTTTGAATAGGGATTGTAGGGTCCTTGACGCGATGGTAAGGCGCTAGGCGCTTTTGAAAATTTGGGTGCCGGAATTCGAAACGTCATAAAAACTAGGGAAATGGTTAGATTTTCTTGCTTTTGGCGGCGAAATGATTCTGTTTATTTAGACTTTCTTCAGTACCAGTTTGATAAGCGTATCTCTTAAAACATTGATAGGGGGGGGGGGGGGCTGAAGACTTTGGGGAGCTAGACAACAACTTTAAGCTCGTTATTTTGATAATTTAACACATGCTCGCCAAAGTTTATACTCTAACTTAAATTTTGAACCTAAAAGTAGAACCCTGCAAAAAGCGTAAGAGCCGGACTAAGATATCGCAGTACAGGGTGGTTGAAACTCGAAGGCTACTAAGAGATAAACAAACAGATTTCTTGACTTATGGCATGCATGAAACTTGATTGTGGGGAGCTTTTAATAATCTTCCTCTGGTAATATGTCCAAATAGTAAAGACTTCAATATTTACAGAGGATGTTCCAAGGTTCGAATCCAGCATATGTTAAACAAAATGAAAGTCATTTCAAAAGCAATAAGTTGCGGACGTACAAGTAGCTTATTAATGCATTCAATTGTTTAGCAATTTATTCAGAGTGAAAAAATAGCAAAACAGATGAGTAATGTTTTCAAATTTTTGAATGTAAAATCACTTAGAATATTTAAGCAAGTGTTATCGTCTTAAGAAAAAAAAAAAAAACAATTCCTTTCAAACTTTGCAGGATTGATTGAGATTCTCTAGAAGTCTTATTTCTTAATACTGTTTATTTAATGTTTTTCACGCAGCATTGAGTGGCTGCTTTCACTCTGGTTATGCAAGTATCTGATGTTTATTTAAATGGGCCCTCGCCTATTATCATGAGGCGCCCATCCACTTCAATTGGCGAGGAAAAATTAGCATTCATTTAAATAAGAATGGAGTTGCTGTGCTTGGAAAAGAAAAAGAAAACACTCTTTCCTCTAGCGGATGATTTTGTTAACGAGTGGCGTCAAAAAGGTATTTCTTCTTTTTCCCGTATTATCTTTAGAAATACTATTTTATATCTTTTAAGAAAAGAGAAAATAATGTAAGCTGACATTGCATAATTTCAAAATATGAATGCAAATAATAACTGTTTTTTTTTTTAAACTTACGTTTCACTGGAGCTGCACCCATGGTAATGAGCGAAAAATTATCAGAATGATATTCATATTCAGAATCTTTCTAATGAAAGCTAAGAAAATATTCAACATTTATGACTTACTGGTTCTTTGAATATTTATTAAAACCATTCATTTTCAAAAAAAGATTTGAATAGTGAATAATTAATGCCATATAGTTTAATCTGATGTCATTAATTATTGTATCTTTGACATCACGTGGGTACTATGTCTGTTGTAATTGTTGTCTATGAATTATGCCTGTTGAGTTATTTATAAATTGTTGATTATATTTACGTGTTCCAAGAAGAAAACCGTGAAAACAAGAATAGTAGAAACCTGCGCATCTATTTGTCAAATATACAAGTAGAAAGCTGAAGCAATTATTCGGAAGAAATCCAGAGCTTCCCTCCAAAGAAAGTTGGCTTTCCATCGGATCACAATAAGCTTGACTTTAATGTCATGATAAATTACAGAAGTCTTCCACATCAGCTGTCTTCATAGTAGCTATTAACAACCATAGTCAACAAATAGCTTTTAAATTTCTCCAAAATATAGATTGAATTCGAATTTAATTGAGGCATTTCTCACTTCAAAAGGGAATCGCGATGACTTGGTTAGTAAGGCCGTCGTTCTTACTATCGGAAGGTAGTGAATTCGAATCCCAGCTTAACCGAAGTTTTGTCATGTACATCGTAGATAGCTGGGACACGTTAAATAGGTCGTCGCTGTAATGTCCTTCTAGTATGGATATCTCTGGGGTGGATAGGTCAAGTGTCAAGGGATCTTCTGCTTGATTATTAACAGGTAGAGGTCAACTCTGGGCTAAGTACAGGAACGCAAGCTGGTGCAACAACAACATTTTATCGATACAGATTTTATTGGACATATTGGTTAGCATGTCGTTCAAATCAACAACAACAATTTCTCCCAGATGACTTCAAACTGTCAGTTATTTGTATTGAAGACTGGAAAAAATCTTAAGATTTCTCACTATGAAAGAGGTAGGCAAAACTATTCATTTTGGGAATCAGGTTAAAAACCGCTCATTCACTGAAAAGAGCCATTTACTTTTCAGAACTCTGTAATTAGCTCCTCAATGAAACATTTATACACATTCTTTAAAAACCAAATTTTATGTTCAACTAGGATTTAAGTTATAAATTGATAAAAACCAATAAAAACATAAGATAATTAAATCTATGAAGCATGCCAAAGAAATAAATATAATATAATTTGTTGCCACAGTTACAAACATAATTATGATACAACAGCACTAATGATTAAAAACTACTGATAAGAAAGATGATGATTTGATTTGCAAACTGTTAATGTTGCCGAGAATGAATGAACGAGTCAAAAAGAATGAATTGTACAGGAATGAAATGTGGTAACAGAGCTAGAAACAATAAGGAATTAAAAAGCAGTGAAGAGAAAAATTGAAGTGAATGAAAATGCCTGATGGGTAGAATGCGAGAAATTTTAGTGTAGAACCAGTTTCTGAAAAGTTTATCTGTTGTGGATATTGGTGTGAATATACGAAACTCAGTAAGTCATTCCTCCAAATTAGAAGTGCAAAGAGCTTGGTAAATCCTATGACCCGACCAATGACACCAGTGTTGAGTACGCCTATGCACATTAAAAGCTATATAGGATTTCTGTTGGAGACAGCTAGGTTTCAACCTCGTCATTGATCATGGTTCAAAATCACTAGTGTGTAAGCAGTATTAATAAGTTTCTGTCTATAGAGTTGGATAGTGTCTAAAAAGTTACGCGAGAAGAGCTATACAAAATATTTAAACTATTACAAAGTAACGTGTATGATAGTGACGAAATAGTAAGTTTGTTTACATTACCTTCTGTCTGCAGAATCGTAATGTCTGAAAATTTTCGGTAGCTATACAAAAATCTTTGAAACTACTAAAAAGTAACGGTGTAAAACAGCTTACACTTCATTTTAAACGAATCTTTAAAAAAAATTGAAGTCCAAACTTTAGTAATTTTTTACTTAAAAGAATAATTAATGAAGTTAACTATTAGATTACTTTTCTTTTATACTACACTAATATAAAAGCAAATTTCTTAACCAAGCTTTTCAATTACATAAACAATATTGTAATACGAAATTAAAATTTACTAATTCAATAGTTTTATTTCTTTTACTATTATGCTTATAAATTATATTCATTACACATCCTCTTCACATAGATTATTTAATGTAAATTTAATTATTTATATAGTGTTTATTTATATAGTGTTTATTAAATAAAATTTTGTGAAAATGGATAGTATACCTAAGAATATTTCCCATATACAATAGAAGAATGGAATATGATTATACATATATATGTGTTTAATAATCAAGTAATGAAATCCTGTATAAGGAAAATAAATCATTTAAAATATGCAAATGGTTGGCAAGATGTATTATTTCTGTCAACCCTCTCAAAGTATTTAAGAAACCAAAGTGGAATCGAAAAAATAGCTTATATCACATTACAAGTTGAGGATTGCTAAAAATAATTAAAATGAGAACAGCGTACAGAACTTACATCTAAGTAGACACCGGGGAGGTCGTACTTTTGTCCTGCAGGATTGTCCCGAGGAAGGTACCTGTAGAACTCGACGTCGTTCTTGTACCACTTGACGGAGTAGAGCTCGTCTGATTCCAAGTCGAGTGTGCAGTTCAGCCAGATGGACTCCCCTTTCATGACGGCTGTCGGAACGTCCAGGCTCAACATTCGCAAGCCCACGCAACCTGCCAAAGATATTAATAGATGATTACTATCTTTGAGAACACAAATTCACTCGATATTTGAATATAATAGAAAACGTGATCGAAAAACAATCATGTTCTATATATAGTAACCTCTGTAATAATCCAGTAGGATTGTAAATGAATGATTTTATTTGAATAAATGTATATTACCTAAAATTAGGGAATGAAAATTTGCATGGAAAAGTTATTTCATGAATTTTACATGTCATTACCATTATATTTATTCTTTCATTTTTCATGACATTTAAGATTAGTCAAGTCTGATTCTCGCAAGTTCGAACTTTGCCCTGTTGATGATCACTTGCACAGCAGTGATGCCAGTTTAATAAATGTTATAGCAATCTGCTTCAAAAAACTATTTTTTATACATCCCGTGTCAAACCGTAAACTCAAGAGATCCAAAAGGCCACCTGTGGAATAAGTAACACGAAATGCTTTCTTGATTAGTAAAACTTTTGTAGCAGCTATCATGCTAATGCCCATAATATCATGACGATTCAGACGATATCATAAATAATATGAAGTCTTCTTATTATATGCTAATAACTAAGGAGCAAATATTTGAAGCTATAAAGCGTTTAAAAAAATCGATAAATCATTTGTAACCTCTATGTATTTTTTTGAAATAGCTCTAAGAAAATGATTCTAGTATATAGGAAACAGCTGTGGTTAAAATATTTGAAATCATCCTTGTAAATTTTGGATGAAAATAATCGGCAAACCACAAAAAAAAAAATTATTTTGTCACTTGAAAATTCAAAAATAAGCAAAGCAAAGATAAAAAAAATCAGTTGAATTTTTAGTATAGAAAGTTATCACTCCAAATTTACTCGATTTCGCACGGCATAGTTTTCAGTAGAAAATGTGCATCTAAGCCGAGGAGAAAAATTGCGATTAGGTTATTTTCAATGAATTTATCATTTATTTGTGTCTGTTCAAAACAGTGTTTTGTATCACATACAGATAATTAAAAGGAAATCGAATAAGGTATCGAATGCTTGAAAATTATATTTTGTTACGAAGCTATTAAATATTGAAGTTAGGACATTCAATTATGCTCTGATGTATTTCCGATCAGCAGCATATTGAAACTAATCAAAACATGTTCCCTTCAATAAACAAAAACACTTTTACAAAAATTAAAAAAACGTTTTTAATAAAAAATATTTATGAATCTAAAAATAAAGAGGAATTCGACGATGGCACATATAGTTTCTTCTAACCCTAACAGTTACTTGTAGAGTTAATATTTAAAAGTGAAATGAACGGTGGTCCTCTGTTCTTGAAACGAGTAGAGTTCCGGAACGGTGAGCAACATGACATAGTCAACTTTATGCGGAGTTTAATTCATGGTTAATTACTGTAAAGTTGAATATAAATAATTTTTTTTCTACGCTCGAATTTGCTGAAGAATAGAAAATCAAATTTTTTCACTTACCATCCACTTTATTGAAAGATAAATCTTTTAATCAGCCCCTGGTTTTATAATAAATGATGAAATAATAGATTTTATGAAATCAAAATTGAAAGAAAATAAGCATTTTTTTATTTCTAATTAGATTCTGTCTCCAGAATTATTTCACTTTTCTTCATTACTTAGTATCAGAGTTGATGACAACGTATATGAAGGGTAATCCAATAGACGCGAGACCATCGTCCTCCAGAAACATTGTTAGTCCTCATAATTTAGAAGTTGTAACCAGGCAGAAGACCTTTTAATCGGCATGTTCTTCTCAGAAGTATCGTCTCATTTAAAAACATTACAGCTATGACCTACTTTATATGTTTGTGCCTGTATTAGACCATCGCGCACTTTTTAGGGCTCGAATAGTTATAGTTTGCAGTGCTACACTAGAAGGCCCAGCCAATTTAAGATGGATTTTGAACAAGACTACAAACACCGGTAACCAATGTGAGAATGAAATCCAAGAACTAGTGAAAATAGAAAAGCGCATTGACCATTCAGCACCTTCCTCGACAAGGAAGTGACAGTAAGGTCGATACCAACTGAAGAAACTGAGGATTTACTAAAATTTTCTGTTTGTGAAATCCCACTGTAATCTGTGACGTCCAAAGTCCTTCCACTAGTGTGACATGGATGTGGAGAAGAGGGGACCAGTTCAGGGGGTAACTTCGTTGTCTAACTGTTCTAAACTGTTGGTGATAGGTGAGTACATACCCTTTAACCTTATTGAACAGTGCGAGGCTCACCTCCACTGTTGTATGTTGGAAAACCATTTGTTTCTTTCCGAATATACGTAATCTTGTTTCGCTTATTGACTTAAGGGACAAAAACTGTATTTTGTAATCTCATTAAAATCTTCACAACTCACCACAAAAAAGTTTTCTATTACCAATCATAGCTTGTGAAGACTAGGTTGTGTGTGATTCACCGTTTCTTTATTTATCATTGCAATAAATCGTTAGAGGGATAAAGTTGAACTGAAAAACATCAAAGAATTTTAGGAAAGTAAATTCAACGGGAAAAATTCAAATTCCGTTTCAAGTCCTGTTTGCTGCCTCATCGCGGTGGAAGGGTGTTTCTAGACGGAATAAACGAAGCACCTGGGGATTCCTCGTAGGGCCACCCTAAGAATGAAGGATGCCCAGCTAAAGTGAGCAGGCAGATGGGTCTAAGTCAATCTTCTGCTTTTGGTGCCCAGGTCCTTGTATCAATCGAAGTTGTTCCCTTCCCAATACCACGAAACCAAAGGAATATAATAGAGTAGAATTAAATAACAAAAATGAATGGAAGTCAAAATAGTAAAGTATACTTTAGTATTTGTCACTTATTTCATCTTTTATGAAAGCTGAGCAATTTTTTAACGTAAAAAATATAATAATGTTTCGCCATGCATGTGATAATAATTTAATCAAGATTATATATTGTACATCCAAAATTTGCAAACTAATTGGTTTAAAAGTGCTTCAATACTTTTACATAATAGTTTGACACGGTTTTGATATCACCATAATTGTACAAGTAAAGTGTTTCTTAAATTGTTTATTTATTTACATAAAAATTGCATCTATTAAAAATTCATACCATTACTGTTTAGTCAAGATTTGATATTGTATATCTAAAACTTGCAAACTAATTGGATTAAAAGTGCTACAATACCATAACATAATAGTTTGACCCGATTTTGCTATCGTTAAAACTGTGCAAGAAAAATATTTCTTAAATTATTTATTTATTTACATAAAAATTGTATCTATTAAAAATTCATACCATTACAGTTTAATCAAGATGAAATATTGTATTTCTAATCTTGCAAACTAATTGGATGAAAAGTGCTGCAATATTTTTATTTACATGATAGTTTGACATAGTTTTGCTATCATTATAACTGTACAAGCGTTATTTAAATGATTTATTTAATTGCTTAAAATATATATACATTAAAAATGCATGCTATTGCAGTTAAATCAAAATTAAATATTGTATATTTAAAACTTGCAAACTAATTGAATTAAAAGTGCTGCAGTACTTTTATTGACGTAATAGTTTGACACGGTTTTGCTATCGTTATGACTATACAAGTAAAATATTTTTTAAATGGTTCATTTATTTACATAAAAATTGCATCTATTAAAATGCTAATAATTACAGTTTAATCAAGATTAGATATTGTACGACTAAACTTGCAAACTAGTTGGATTGGATGTGGTGCAATACTTTTATTTAAATAATAATTTCATACAGTAATTCAATCGTTATAACTGTACAAGTAAAATGTTTTCTTAATTGGTTTACTTATTTACATAGAAAATTACAGCCATTAAAAATAACTCGTCTTATTTAAGACGTAATTCATTATCTGTTTTAAATATCCAACAATGGAAAGTCAATTGTTGTCATGGAATTACAGGATATTGTATATATTATCTGATCCTTCCAGGGGATTGAAGCGTAAGAGATTCACCTTTTTCACGCCTGAAACGTATTTATTATTTACAGGGAATTTTCTTTTATGCAAAAGTAATCCAGCTCAATACATTTTCGCGAGCTGGATACACTTTATGCATTTTTCTTTCACCGGCCTTTCACTAGTGACGTCAACAGTCAGTAAAGCTTAAGGAGAAAGTGTTCTAAAATGCAGAGAAAAACAAACTCCGACCACCCTCCACCTCCTGTAGATATATACCTTGCTCGTTTTTCAACGTCAACCTTTAACTGTCAGCAAGGCGAACACCTTTACTTACTTTTTTTTGATCTCAACTGTTTCTTATTCTTCGGCACTTTCTTTTTAAGAAATAAATTTCGCCACCCCCCATCCGAAACACTATTTCAGGGAATAAATAAGTGAAGCCATGTGGCAAAAATCGGCAGGGGGCAGCGGTGTCATTCTGGAGGGAGGAGGGGTGGAGATGGAACTCCTTTCAGAAAATTTGAACACGAATTCGTACATTAATTTTTTCTGCTCTTCTTTTTCTTCTTTCCCTTCCAGCATCAGTTCCTGTTCTTCCTTCTCCTTGTTCTATTTATTGGTTTCTAAGATATCTCTTCTCTGTTTTTTTCCTCTTCTTCTACCACTTTCGAAACTTAAGGAGGGAAAACTGGCAATAACTTTTAAGCTAGCGATTCCATTGAAAATTGCTGTAGTGGATCATTTGTTGATGCGTTTTCCTCTTTCCAGCTGCATATTCGGGATCATCCTGTTTTCAAAGATGCTCAATCCCAATTTCTTTTTCTTACTCACTTCCGCTGTTTTTCTGAATGAGATCATCCAGGAAGTCTTTCCGGAAGAAGGATTCAAATGGATAGAATACTTTTGAGCCGAATCACTTCGGAAATGGAAAAAAAAGGTTTTTTTTCCCTCACTAATTTCATCAGCTCATCAAAATAATTTCTAAAGGATGTTTCCGGAACCATGAACACTTCTGTAAATTAAGAGTATATTTTACTATGTGTAGCTCAAGATATGTAAGTACGTTTAGTTTGTAATTTTCATAAATAATACATAAGCAATACAAATGTTCACAAGTCACATTCTGATAATATTTGCAAGAGATTTGGAATACATTTAAAATTAATTCAACTGTAAGTAAGATAAAAATTAAAAAGGAAACTTGAAAATGTATTAAAAATAATAAAGTTTTTATGCCACATTAATTGATTGAACCCTAGACATGTTTTTAAAATTAGTTTTAAAATAATTTAAAAAGAATAAAAGAAACATAATTGTTTACATTATCGAAAACAATTGAACTATTTTTGACAACACAAATTTTCGCTATGGTATTAAGATAAAAGTCACTCAAAATTCCAATTTGTAACAACCAGTTTAATGGAGTGTGTAATAAATCTCCCCTTTTGCCCCATGTCATGTATGATAATAAAGTATATGGTTAAAGTTCAATTAGAATTAGTAGTAGGACAGCACGCTTTTTGGAGTAGAAGATTCCAGGTTCGATTCCAGTTACTTCTGAAAAAGAGATGCTTTTTGCATGCATATACTTAAGGGGAGCTTAAGATTTTCTTTTTAGGACAAATGCAAGTTCAAGATGGTGTGGAAGAACCCTGAATTGTATCCTTTGTTTAAAAGGACCGCGGTGGCCTGGCTGGTTAGAGCTTTTGTTCTTGATATCGGAAGGTAGTAAGTTCGAATCCCAACCAACCAAAGATGCTTCGTGTTCACTAATGATGTTTGGATCATAATAGAGTACGTTAAATATGTCGTAGTCTTAATTTCCAACAAATGAAACGGTCCCTCTGGCCGGGGAAGTTCAAGTATTTGTAGATTGTCTGCTTGGTCCCTGCTTCAAAATTACGAAGACTCCTACTCGACTGCTTCCATCTAACTGGCAGGGCGCAGGTCAGAGCTAAGTACACGGAGGCATGCTGGTGCTACAGCAATCTTTTTTGTTAACAGGGCATATTACTCCATCACACATTTTTAAGAAAAATGAATTAAGATACACCGATGAGGTTATATGAAGAAGCCTGTAACAACCTGTCGCAGTAGGTCACTATATCACAGCTCTCTCTTTTACGACATTAGAATGCAGTCTAATATCCATAAAAGTTCCTTGAGCAGGGGATACTCAATGTAGACTTAAACCTATTTTGTTTTGTCAGACTGTCCACAATGCCGGGCCAAAGGTACGAAGTCAATACATATTCGATTCAATTAGAACTAGTAGTAGGGTTGCACTTAATTTGTAAGACTTCAGTTTCAAATTAAGATCAGGCGAAATTCCAATTTAATTGGTCAAGAAAAATTAGAAATTTCATACCAATACTAGACTCACGAAAATGGAAATACCCAGACTGGCGAAATGTTTTTTTTTTCTTTTTTAGAACAAGGAAATTGAATATATGAAAGGGTTTCATTACAGGAATTTTTTTCCAAACAACAATATTTTTTCTGGTTCCTAAGTCAAAATACATGGCTGGAAAATACATAAAAATACTAAATTGATAAATTTCTTACGTAGTATTGTTTTGTATTGTTATTACCCTGTTTTCTGGTACAAAAATTATTCGAAGTCAATGTGTGTAATTTACGCAAATAAAAGATATTGTAATCAACTGCGTGATAGATCATAAAATGCTTCTTCCAATACAGAAAACTTTTCACTCTGACATTTAAAGAAAATACCAAACCAGTACATGCGGGCACAAACAATGCACTTAAATATTGTAAAGATACCCCGCTTGCAATTGATGAGATTATTGCAAGACACAAATATTTTTTAATTGTACCTTTTTTATCTTCGTCGGCTTCTTTGGAAGTATGTGTCCCCCGATGCAGATTTATGTATCATCTTGTAAATCCATGGTTTTTTCTCTAATTATTAGATGGTTGAGCAAAAGCATAGTTTGATTGATTTTAAAATTTTCCCCAGCATAAAAATTTTAAGTACTATTTAAGTAAAGTGCTATTTAAGTAAATAAAGATTTTTTCGTAAGGGAATGACATTAACTGACACAGAAAAATTCCAATTCAAAGTTAAATAAGACATTGGAATTAGGTTATTGCAATACGTTCCTGGCTGGCTAATTCCACCAACTTAAATTTCAAAACATAGCCAGGTACTTTGCAGTATTTGATCCTGGACAAATAACGCCGGTATTGTCTTCTCTATTATATTTGAAATTGAAGTTAGGTTGTTGCAATACATGCCTCTCTCTTTCTGGCTGCCTAATTCTACCGACCTAAATCCTGAACAATCAGCCACTTTGCAAATATTAAATGCTGGATAAATAACGCTGGTATCATAATGTCTGTTACATTAGACATTGAAGTTAATTTATTGCAATGCATTCCTGACTGGCTAATCCTACTTAAATCTCTAAACAATCGATCACTTTGCAATATTGAATCCTTCACAAATAACGCTGGCATCATCTTCTCTGTATAATGAATATCGACAGAAAGACACTAGACCCTATGTGATTTTTAATATTCATCATGTCTACAAAAATATATTAATTTCTGAAAGTTTTTAATATAACATATTGAAATTGATTTTGTAATTATAAATATAGCTTCAGAATTATTCATAATTTAATAGCAATTCCATGTAGTTATTGTTATTTTTTATTAACTTAACTCATTGATTAAAATGAGTTAAGTTAATAAAAAATAACATATAGAATAGGAATTCCTATATGTTATTTTTTATTAACTTAAGTCATTGTTTTTCAAAGGAAATAAAGAAGTTTTTTATTCCTTTTTACTTTTTCACTTTAGCTTAAAGACAGGAAATTCCCATTCATGGAATTTCTATCATTGATATATATTCTTGTTCTTGAGTTGTTTATTTAAGGCAAATGCATACTTTGTATATTATAAATATAAATTGAATCAAAGTATAATTATATATGCTTTGATTCAATATGAATCCAAGTATACATAATTATTTTTTTCTCCTCTAATATTGTATACTTTTTTTTGACATTTCTAAATTCAAATGGAAGGAGAATCCAGACTTTAATATTTCTTCCAAGACAGATCAATAATAAAATTACCTATTCTTTTTAACACTTTAAAATTTTTATTATTTTTCCAAAACTAATGATAATAATAAGAAAGTAAATGAAACCATATGAAGCATAATCATTACAAATGAACTAATTAAACTAATTTTATAGAATATTACTATTTATTACTATAACAGATATTGAATAAAAAATATAGTAACTGAAATATTTTTTAAATCGATTTGTAAGTAACAAGGTAGGTAGGAGAAATTTTATAAAGTCACAAAGGTCAGTGCAAAATTAGTGATAAAAAATCCTCTACCATTGGAACTACTATTTGCTATCCAAAGCGGATACAAAAAGGTTGATAAAATATGGTGTTCCAGTCTATAAGGCTTCATTCTAAATTTTCATTATATTACGATAGAATTGAAATTCAGTTAAGGTCAAAGTCAATAGAGTTTCATTTTAACAACCTTAACGGCGTCATGCCATCTATAAGGCTAGAAATATCATCAGTTGCGTGACTCTTCTATCAGTGACACTTTGATAATATTGGAATTCTTTTTGGCTGTCGTTAGAATTCTAATCACTGAATGGTTGTCTCTCTGATCTCCTGTAACAATTCCTATCTTCGATTCCTACCTAAGATGTGATTGTGGTTCGGAATACAATTTAAATTATCAGTTGAATGAACACTCAAGTGCTAAGCATCATAAATAAGTTTATATAAAAAAAACCATTAATCCAGTCATTAGAACCAGTTTTCTCACTCAATTCAAGTAGTTTTTGGATGTCATACAGTGGATATCCTTACAGCTGAAAGGTTTTGTAAGGCATATAATTGCCTCACGGAAAAACTCTTTCATAGATAGCGAGACCTATTTATCTGCTGTAAAGCAGAAATCAAGAAAATTCCCAAGCACCCGCACCAATAGATGCACATATAGAGCAGCACTATCCATTCGTCGTTGTTTGACAATGGCTAAAATTGAATCCGGGATCTTTGATTCCGAATCATTGATGATTTACCACAAGTCCTACAACAATTTTCTATAACCACAAGTACACCCATGCCCGAGCTAGGATTCAAACCCAGGTCCCACCCATCTGTAGTCAGGTACGCTAACCACTAGACAGGTTGGGCGGCATCTTGGAAAATAATATGGTCATTTGGGATACACAATATTGGATACATACATTTTGAATTTTTACTTTCAAAAAGGAAAAAAGGGATAACAAAGAGAAAAAACCAAACCTTTTACGCTTTATCTCAATGGAAGAAGAGAACTTTAAAAAAGTATAAGAAATTTAATTTTGATATAAATTATGATATAAACACTGGCATCTAGCAAATGGTAAAAAAAAGGTATAATCTAATCATTTTGAAAACAGACAGTATATACATATAACACTATCGTAAAATATTTTCGAAACTAAAACTTTGTAAAAAAATGCTTTATATTTAATATATATCTCCGATTAAAACATTTTTCAACATTCTTTCAACATTCAATCAAATCAAATATAATATAAATATTTTGTTTGCCATTATAATGTCATTTGATAAAAATGGGAAGCGTCGAAAACTTTAAATTCAACATTTTGATGCCTAATTCCTTTCCTCACCAAAAAAGCCGTAGTTAAAAAAAAATACTGAATTTCCAAACGATATTTTTTATTCCTCCCCAGAGGTATCAGACTTCATAAGTCAGCAGCAAGTGGCGGCGTATCACACAAAATCAATCAATTAACTCCATCCTAGTAATCTGATATTTACGAGATCTTCTCAGGGATCTGTTCTTGAATAATGTAGTTTCGTAGAAGGGGTTTCCTCCCTCCCTCAAACACCCCCTTGTCTCAAAGAAAGACGGTTGACAGTGAAGAATGAGGGACAACACACTACACACAAAACTTTTCCCTCCGCGTCTTTCTTCTTTCAAGACGTTTTTATTTTTGTGGTTCCAAATAAACAGAATTTTTGAGGTGAGGTGTGACAGCAGGGAAAACTGTTGGTAGGGAGGGAAACATTTTCCCTTTTTTTGGAATGACAGGAAAGGTTTTCTCCGGCTTTGATGTTGACTGTCGAAAGCCTTTCTTTAGGAATGGCTTTCACTGGAGTTTTGTTGAAAATATGATACAGCTAATTTTTTTTATCGGTGAACATTTTTTATTGGATGTAGAATTTTCGCAACATGGTAAAACGACGCAAAAAAGAAGCAATATTTTCTTTAATACTTTCACATAAAGAAATTGCATAATTTTAGAAGTAACTTTTTTCAATGAATAAGTTTTCCTTTTTGGCAAATAAGTTTTTAAACATTTTGGTGTATAATTTGAATGATATTACATTTTATCTTTGCTAGTACTAAAATTTTAACCATTAGAGAATCTTTTTAGCAATTTATAAAATAGATGTTTTTACTGAATTTAATCTTTTACATCTTTGTTGCAATAAAAATATATTTTTGTGTGAATATAAAAGATACTTTGTAATACATGAGCTTAAAATTATATTCATAAATAAAAATCACTTATTTTACGGAAAGAAAGGATTATAAATGTGTTTTTCAAATGATAATCTCTATAAATATCTTGTAAATAGTGAGTGTCGAAAAATATCAGTACTTTAAAGCTTACCTTTTTTTTTGTAATGACGGGCACCCTTGAGTAACTCCTTTGAGAGTAATTAACCCATTTGCCGCAACAAGGCCGGGAACTGCTATTCATTTTATCGTTACCCAATGGGCACCTGCGAACCAAGTCACGGAGGCATCGCCCACGTCACACCACCACAAACCCATTTATATTGCGGACTACATTCATCCATCATCTGAGGAAAGGACTAGAAACACACAGAGAGAAAGAGAAAGTATATCCATGCCCGAGCCGGGATTCGAACCCAGGTTCTCCCCATCCGTAGTCAGGTACTCTAACTACCAGGCAGGGTGGGCGGCTTAATGCTTAACTATTGGTGTTTATTTTTCACAATAATTTGGAAATAGTTTTTTTAATAAATTCAATCCATACTACTTAATACAGTCTCCGTAAGAAATATATTAATAACGCAATGAGTCTAAGTTTATACATTCAAATAAAATATTGCTTACATTACAGGTAAAAACAATAAAGTGTTTCAAATGATAATTTCTTTAAAGTAACAAATTGTCATAATTCTTAATATACATTACTTTTGTACTTGCTGGAACTAATAAATATTTTGTTGATTGTTTTATAGTTATTTAGAATCTCTCATTCAGAACTGTATGGATAAAAATGTTCTGAGCCGGCCGATGGCTGAGTGGTTAGCGTTCCTGACACCTAGGTTGTTGGCTCCGATTTCGAGTCCCGGCTCAAGCGGGGATGTTCCTTACTCACTATGCTTCCTTGTTATGTCGTCTGAGATGATGGATAAATGTGGCCCACCCTATGAATAGGTTTGTAGTGGTGTGACATGGGTAGTGCTACTCGTCTCAGTGACTTGGTTCTTAGGATACCACTGTATAACTATAAAGTAGCAGTTTCCTGTATTGTTGTAGCGAAGGATTAGTCACCTGTGGTTACAGAGTTTTTTTTCTACAGTGAATGAGTTAAAGATTATTCGAAAATAAAATTTTCACAGAAAATAATTAAATATTTTAAATGATAGTTTAATTAATTTTTTCAAAATTATATTTTTTTAAACTTTAAGATCGTAAATAGTTTGATGAATTTCATTATACAGAAAGGTTAAAAATAAAAGAAAAAAATCTCTAAAAAAGTTCCAAATTGTTTTATATCTTTTTGTACAAATAGACTGCATACAGCAATGAGACCGCTACTCAGCTTTCCTATACACCTTAAGCAAGGTCTACTTTATCTAGCTGAAAATATGAAAAAGATTGCTCTCTATTTTAAGTAGATATTTTAAATCATGTTTGTGTTCTTGGCAATTAGAAAAAAGTTTGCTTTGATTTTACCTCAATAGCATCCTCTTCTTCCTTTAGAAATCTATAAATCATCTCGATCGAAACCAAATTGAAGAACATATACACAAAGAAACATGTTTAACGATATTACTATTGTGTAAAATAGGGAGCAACTTTTAGAACAGTGACTCTCAACTTTTTTTTGTCGTAGCACACAAAGAAAAAGTTTAGAAATTGATTACTTAACAATAATACACTACAATTCGTGATAATAGTAATGCTCACACAATTTGTGATAATAATTTTGAATATAAAATAAAATAATATAATACGTGCTACAAGAACAACAGTATGAAGAAGCTGTAAAACGGAAGTCATCATGTGACCAAATCAACCATCATTTGCTCACATCGCGTTATCCCTTTGCATAAAGACCTCATTGAAAATCACGAGCTCATTATGTAAAACTACTTTAGTTTTGCAGATCCTAGGAATTCGAAGTTCTAACTGAACTTAAACAGTTACAAATATTTTTGTATAAAAATCTTATTAATAAAGTAAGATTTAGTACAAAAATATTTAAACACTAAAGCAACTGTTTTTGTAGTATAAGTAGAAAGTATTTCAGTATAAGATATAATTTCTGCATAAATAACTATGAAGTATTTTTTCTACAAATATGTAATTAAAGAAGTGTAAAAATGAGGTATTTTTCATTTTGCATTGTGACAATGTTTGTCAAAAATATTATTCACAAGGAAATAAACTACTGTTCTAAATTTCTAATATAGAAAAATATGAAAAGGAAAAGTTTTTAAAATACTTTTATTATTCATTTCCATTGACATTACTGAAAAAAGTGAAAAAGAAATCGTGAAAATATTGAAAAGAAATCCAAAATGCTTCGTTTTTATAGAAATATTCTACCCATGGTATAAGAAAAGAAGTTTTTTTTGTTTGCGACGTTATCACCTATTTTTCATAATTTCTGTGATTATTTTAGGTATTGAACTGGTTACTTTCCACCTTTCACAGCAATCTTTTCCTCATCAGGCTATCCCAACCCAGATTTTTAACTTAAATGAGATTTTAAAAAAATTACGATTTGCTGAAGGAGATAAAGTCCTTATCTTAGCTGACACTCTCTTTTTCTAATTCCTTCACAAAAGTATTGGATCTTACAAATATTTGTTGAGGATGGGCCCATTTAACTTCAGTTGGGATACAATCCATATAAACGTTTACAAATCTTAGGAGGGAAAACTTTTTCTACCTATCATGACTTAAGTGTAAATAAATTTAAGGAAAGGAATTAACAAAGCGATTAAAATTTTTAAATTAAATTGATAGGGGAAATTAAATTCTCACATAAATTTTATGAAAATGCAACGGAAACGCTTACAAGACTTGATAAGTTTTCTTCTTTTAATGAACCCTGTATTAAAAGGCAAAAATAAACATTTTGTGCATATTTTCGTTTAAAACACAAATAAGTTTAAGTATAAATACATAATAAATACCTTAAAATTTATTTCTCAAAGTCACCTGCAATATATTTTGTAAGTATGAAAAAGTTGATGTATTAATATTAAATAATTGAAATAAAATTTGAAAAAAAATCTAAGAAATATTAAAGTTTTCACATAAACAAAACTTAGTTAAACTAAAATTATAATACGGAAGTAAGATTTAAAAAATGTATGTGTGAAAAGAAAAATAATGTATCACAAATAAAAATCACATGTTGGCGAGTGGTTTATGCCAAATAAGTGAAGTATGGGACTTCTAGTCACGAGTTCAAATCCCTCAATACAAATTTAAATAAAACAATCAAATTTCTTTAGTTACAAATCCTATAAAATGAAGCGAAGAAAAAATTACATGATATATATACAATGATTAATCTAGGAATTACATGAGCTTAGTTATTAATCCATAAACATTGAACGAAGTAGGAAGCTAGGAATTACAGGAAAACTAGGGACAATTTTTCCCTAATATATCAAGAAATTAACATGAATTCACATTTTTATAATTAAAAACATTATTTCCGAAAATTATTCCTTAAAATGTAAAATATATTTTATTAGTGTAATGTTTCTTTTATTAGTGAAGTAGGAATTACATGGTATACAATTAAGAAACTAGGAATTACATGGAAACTATGAATTATTTCCGAAAATTATTCCTTAAAATGTAAAATATATTTTATTAGTGTAATGTTTCTTTTATTAGTGAAGTAGGAATTACATGGTATACAATTAAGAAACTAGGAATTACAGGGAAACTGAATTATTTCCGAAAATTATTCCTTAAAATGTAAAATATATTTTATTAGTGTAATTATTTGTTTATAAATGAAGTAGGAATTACATGGTATACAATGAAAAAACTAGGAATTACTTGGAAAGTAAGAATATTTTCATTGCTATTGTCAAGCAATTTATATGAATTCACAATATTTATTAAAATTAAAAATATAGTTTATACAAAGGAATACCCTTGAAAAACCCTTGCAAATTCTACTTTTTAAAAATATAAAAGAATTGGTAATAAAAAACGATACTTTAAATTTTTTATTGGCAATTATTTTATATTTTTTCCAGTTGACTCCGTGCGTTATAGATTAATATCTTCCTTCGTTTTTAGAACTCTGCAAAAGCTGTCAGGAAATCAACATAAAGTGACACTTGAGCGCCCTCTTTTGCTTAAAAGAGCAAAAGTTTAATGGAACGATTTATATAAAAGCTATTTATCGCAATTAAAATCTGGGAAGAAATCAAATAAAAATGAAGTCGTTGAACGGTGTAAGAGTTAGTTAAGTCCAGAAAGGGAAACTTAGGGAATCTCCTTACAAAGCAGCCATTTTGGAGAACAAAATTAAATAATTTTCCACATGGTTTGATCTTGTTCTTCTGGACGAGTACAAGCAGTGAAATTAAATTCTGAAACTGAACCAGTTCCAAAAAAATTTTTTTTGAGAAAAAGAACAGGAAAAACCTCGCCTGTTTCCCAAAGGGCTTCCTTTTTTATGCATTTTCCTTTTTTTTTTTTCAGGAACTTTTAATTTAAAGTATAGTAGAGAGATTTTGCTGATTTTTCTTTCTTTTCTTTTTTTTATCATTGTGTGTGGAACATATGGCCACGTAAAAAGAACACTTCGAGCTTCCAGACTGTATCTCTGACAAATGGCGACAGATGGCGCGCTATTCGATATCAAAATTAAGTGCACTGTCTCGCTAACTGTCCATTATTATGCGCGACTTAAGAAAACACTTTTACTAAATGAACTGAATTATGCAAAATGCACTAGTTAAGGTAATAGTATTTAAGTTTTTAACAAAATATTTAAATTGTATGGAATTTCTAATATGAGTAGGTTTAATAATTATAAACATAGGCTAAGAAGAAAAAAAAATTTTTTTTTCTCCAGACATTTTTTTATTATTATTCAGAATATTATTTAGTATTTATTAATTATGAAATAAATATAAAAAATATTATATATTATAATTATATTATCGTTAAATATTATTAATATTTATTATTTAAATACTAGATGTATAATGTATGTAAATTATTTCATATATGAATTATTTCATTATTTCATATATAATATCATTATTTCATATGTGAATTTTTAAATGTTTCTTGCAGAAAATAAATTATTTTATAATGAATACAATTTCCTAAATGTTTCTGAATTCATCTAATGTTAATAGAGTATCTGAAAGATTCTTAAAAAGATTCAGTTAGGTTGGATTATCAATAAGTGTTGTCCTTACACTCCCCAGACAAACATTTACAATGTGAGGCCACGGTGGCCTGTTTGGTTAGGGTGTTCACTGTCAGCCTTTATCGAACGGTAGTGAGTTTGAATCTCAACCCAACCAAAGGTCCATTAATGTTGATTGGGTAACGTAAAATATGTCTTAGTCGCAATGTCCTCCATGTGAAATGATACCCCCGGGAATATCAGACCAAGTATTGGGTAATCTTTTGCTTGGTCCCTGCTTCTGAAATACGAAGACTTCCACCCGGCTGCTTCTATAGCCCAACTCAGGGCTAGGTACAGGGAAATATGCTGGTGCAACAGCAACTCAGTTAACTTACAAAAAGATACTGATGAATATTGGTGTCTTAAAGTATCTTTAGATCAACAGTTACAACTGCCATAGCCTATATATTTACTCGTCTTGTCATGAAACTCACTTTTCTGGGGTTGGCAAGCTAAGTATGTGAGAATCTTCTGCTGATTCCTGCCTTTAAATTATGAGAGTCCCACCCACTTTTGGGACAACGATGGGATATTCACTGGGTACTCCATATATAAGTTGCCATTACTTCCCCACCTTATAGTGTTTGGAAAGAGGATATATCTAGTTGTAACTAGATATTAGGGGGGAAAAAAAGAAAACGTTTGCGATGTAAATGTTAACTAAACCTTAGTTTTCTAAGGCATTGGTTACCAATAAAAATTCGTACATAGTTTTCAGAGAAAATTTTGATGGAAAAAATGATCTTTATTTTTTATAACAATATTTACCATTCAATCAGCTTTGCTTAAAATGCTGCTTTGCACCACGAAATCAAATCGAATGTCTTGAAATGCTTGGAAAATATGCTTCTAATTACGAAGTCTTAAAAAATTAATGTCAAGAATAATTTCGCCCGTGGTCCCATGTATTTTTGATCGATGGCTTAGTGAGAAAAACGTAAATAGTTTCACTGCAGTGAAGAAAAATAATTCAAAAATCAAGATAAGCAGCAAACATCGCTTACTCCCAAAAATGAATTACATTGTTGATATATAAGTAAAAAATACGTTTAATGTACTTTTTCTTGCTCCTAGTTTATAAAAATTTCAAATAGTAAAGGAAGAAACATTTACCTCCATTCTTGAAGCATGCTTAGTTCTGGAATGAAATGCATTGTGGTATAAGTAACTTTAAAGTAAGTTCAAATAAGCGTTCATTGCAGTTTAAATCAATTACAAACACTGTCATCAAACTTTCTAAATAAGTATAGTCTATGTTTAAAATTAGACAGAAACTGTTAAACTTAATTCCATTTCGGGCAACCATTCTCAATACAAAAATTCGATGGAACACAAGGATCATGATATTATTTATTATTTTTTAAATGCATACATTACAAAAAGAATAATCTAATAATTAATGTATCTGATATTTTCATATCTTAGCTATTAAACGGCTAAAAATGTTAACTGAAAAAAAAAGAAGAGTTCTTCTGGTTTGAAGGCAGCGAGTTTGATTCTGAACCATTCGAAAGGTTTGATTTTAACTGGGATTACGTAGGATAACTAGTTCACTGTTTAATGTTACTCCGTTGATATGGTGTGGAGGATTTTGGTAAAAAGTTTCACCATTGACTCATTATAAATTTTTTTTATTGCAATGTTGATAGCTTTGTTCAACATCCCCGAGAGTCATTGATATTCTTTGTAAATGTTTTGCAATTTTTTTTCTTTCTAATGGCGGGCACCCTTGAGCAAGTAAATACATTAGCCCATTTGCCGCAACAAGGCCGGAAACTGCTACTCATTTTATCGTTACCCGGTGGGCACCTGTGAACCAAGACAGAGAGATACGAGTAACATCGCCCACGCCACACCATCCCAAACCCGTTTATAGGGTGGGCGACATTCATCCATCATCTGAGGGAAGGACAAGAAACACAGAGAGAAAGTACATCCATGTACGGAGCCGGGATTCAAACCCAGGTCCTCCCCATCCGTAGTCAGTTACGCTAACCACTAGACCGGTTGGGCGGCGTTTTGCAAAATTTTATTTCAATAAAAATAAATGTCACATCATCATATTGTAAGAAATTTAATTATATATTTTAATTAACATCGAGTAATCAAACCTCAAAGAAAAAAAATATAGAATCAGTTAAAAATTTTAGACCATTTTCGATTAATAAATGATGAGTGTTGCAAAACGTTTTACATTTGACATAAAAATTTTAAGAAAATACGATCATAAGAAAACAGAAATGAATTTTACGAAAATATATAATATCTTATGAAAAAGCATTTCATTGCGTCTGAACCATGAAAAAAAAAAAAAAAAGATTCTGTTTAATAATAGCAAAGAATGTTGAATTACACTGCATGGAAAACTAACACAGAACAATGCGAGGAGAAATAACACATTACAGTTTCCAAAAGGATATGATGAATGGCAACACACGGAGAAACAGCATATTATAAACATGAAAAAATGCACCAGTTCTGGTAACTCGCACCTTGTAAATAAAAGTATGTAGCGAAGGGTATCACACGAAACCTATTTACTTCCCCACCTCCGGCCTCGAGCCTAAGTAACCCGTTCCTGAACGGGCTTAGGCTCCTACACAGTCACGGTCACGAACACAGCAGCCGAAATTTTCACTTATTTTTTTCTTAGAACTGTTCTTTCTTTCCCCTTAGAACTCCTTTGTCCATTGCGAGAATGATTTATGAAGGGGCGACCCCCCAGGGGGTGGCAGCACTTTTTCTATTATGAGGACAGAACTTTGCTTTTAGTCGCCCGCCACCCTGCTTTTTAAAAACCACTGCTTGTCTACACTTCCTCCCCTTCATTCACGTATTTTGTTTTTTTTTTATTTATCTTGGAGTCGAAACAACAAAAAGGGACGATTTTACTTTTTATATATCCATATTCCTCAGGCTTATCTTGTTTTATTGTTCCCGGAAAAAGGAGAAAGAGAGAACGATTTATTTAGAGATAATAAAAATTAAATAAAAAACTTAACTTAAACTCGAAGAAAAAAACCGTTTCCCGTTGGCCATGAAAATTTTGGAACTGTAAACACAGAGTCGTAACTCTTGTTTAATGAATTTGTTCTTGGCAGCTGTACTTTTGTGCATTTCCTTTATTCTCTTCGTAACTTTTTAAGTTACTTTAATCATTCTAAAAGCATTTGGATGCTAGGGCTTAACATTCAAACTTCATATAATTAAGCATAAAAAAATGGATGGTAAAATTATCTACAACTACGGCCTTGATTAGAATAATATTTGGTGAGGATTTTACAAATTAATTCACAGATGACGCAAAAGAAAAATTACATGCAAAGATAAAAATAATGCTGAATTTTCATTAATGCTAAGACGAGGTAACGTCTAAGCATCGATGAAAATTCAGTCACAAATGCACACTTCGTGTGTGTATGTGCCATCTTCCCTGAACTTTATCCAGATTTGACCTCTACCAGTTAGACATTTGTTAAAGATGGAATACTGAACAAAAAAAGTTCAAAGTCAAAACAAATACATCTATTAATAGGATATAAAAGTATTTCTAATCTGCACATAAAATTTACCGGCATTTATTTAAATATTATGTGTTGTTGCTGTTACTCATTGCACTTGGACTAGAGCCTAGCTAGAGCAAGTCCAAAAGACCGTTCACCGACAGAAAGTCATATACCATCGCTGGATTCTCCAAGATGAAATTCTTCTCTTGCCACATGCAGGATAGCAAATGCCCAGGTGTAACCTTGTGTAGATTGCATTTCAGGCAAACAGGGTAGGTCTTTTGACCCTGAACAAACCCCTAACTACATGTTTGACCACTGACTAGTCTTGTAATAGCGGTTAGTAGTTTCCTATCGCTTTTTAGCTCTAGGACAGAACCAGAACTATTTTGCTGATACCAAGCATGATTAGACTGTTATTTTTAATCTTTACTTTTGAGCAAATTCATTATATGTAAGTAAGTTTCCACCATCTATAATAATCATCAGCCCTCTTTAGCCAATTTATGGGCCATTAATCATTGTGTATTAATCATCCATTGCAGACGTATGTGATTGTGGGATGATTATGTAATGCTACTAACTCGTTTGAAGACAAGCACCATTAAATGAGTTGCTGTTTTTAGATATGTAAAATTATTGGCAACATGGCATATGATATTGCTGAAGGCATTAAAGATGTTTGGAAGAGAACACGTTAGTTCACTAAGTCACTGCACCATAATCATAATCTCATGCAATCATCAATACCACCATAAGCGTAACCTGAATCCATATAGTCATTAAAGATGACAATTCCATGGGGATGGTCATTATCGTTCTTTGAAAAGAAAGTAGAATCACCTGCTTCAATATACTGTATCAGATATGTCTTCTATTCCATTCTGATACAATACATCACAGAACACTGTAGATATGCAGATCCTTGCGTTAGCCCTCACTTGGCCATGGGGCTCCTATCTTGGAGTGAAAGATGTTTGGTGACGTTCTGGAATGCTTCTTGCTTCTCAGATTCTTGTCATTTGACTGCAATTCAATTTGTTAGTTGAAGTGCAAGGTGCGAATTAGGATGAATCCTTGAGCATAACCTTGTCCTAATGGGACACAGTCCAGTTGAAATGTTATTGTTACCACTTTAACTCCATCTTGAGTGGGAAGAGGAAGGAGCACAAACTGCTGGTATCTAGGATTACAATCCATAAACTTATCCTCTTTGTACAGCAGTGAAAAATATCGTATCAACAATTACTGAGCGTAGTGACAAATATCGAATTACCACTCACAAACGAGGTCATATTTGTAGCTATAGCACAGCTGCAGTGGTAAATATGATCTCTGCAACCATAGGTGTCCCAGATGTAAAGATTAATTTTTGATTCTACTGGGCTACCACAGCTATAGGTAGACCATAACCCTGGAGTCATAACTCTTGTACAAAGACACAAGCTTTCGTGCAACTGCTTAGAAATTTTAGGATTATTTCCATTATCTTGATATAAAGATGGAAAAATTTTGTAGAATAAAGAATTATCTGTGGATATTCTAGTTTCAGTGTATCTAAAAACAAGCCAATTCGCAGAATACTTCTTTGTCTTTCGTAGTCCTAACTTGAATATCTTGAGAACAAACAGTGTCTAAATTCCCAAATTTTCTGAATCCTTTCCCCACCTAAATTTTAACTCCTGTAGCACTTCACAATGGTAGCTTTTTATAAACTGCTTTTATTTCATGCATCTAGGCACAAAAATGCACACCAGTAGCATTATATATTTACATATTTCTAAGTTCTTCTGCGACAAATAACATTTTTGCTGATGAAAATGGTGAATATATGTAACATTTCCCTCTACCACTTCACATTGTTTTTCCAACAGTGGGCACTGGGTGACTAACAATTCACCATAACAAGGCCAGAAACTGCAACTCATTTAGCGTCACCTGGTGGAAACCTGTGAACCAAGTCACGAAGGCGAGTAACATAACTCACATCACACCACCACAAACCCGTTTATAGGGTAGGCCACAATCATCCATCATCTTAGAAGGAGGAAAAAGAAATAAAAAGAGAGAAAGGAAACCACCATGCCCAAACCGGGATTTGAATCTGGGATCCTAGGAGTCAGGAAGGCTAACCATCAGCCATCGGCCGGCCTACCACTACATATTTATATGATAGTAGACAATCTCTTACAATACTGAAAGAGAATACCGGATTATTCAAATGTAACCACACAAATTCTTTTTATTCATTGAAATTACATAAGAAAATATTCTTATGTAAAATCATCAAAAATATTTTATTATTGGTATGTTATTTATAAAAGAATTATGTATCAGAAAGAAAAATGAAATAAACATGTATAATAAATATTCAAAAGATTCATCGTTATTTTGTAGCGAAATTAAACCCTCTAGACGCTTATTTTGAAAAATGTCCAAAGGCAAGCAAACAATCAGAATAATTCAACAACTACAAAATTTCATTGAAGCACTGTTCGGGAATTTACGTTCACAATTTTTTAAAAACATTCAAATATGATTAAAAAAAAAAAAAAAAAAAAAAAAAAAAAAAAAAAAAAAAAAAAAAATCAAGAATAGTAAAAATATCAAGAATAATCACAAGCTACAGATTTTAATCTGTTTTGGGAAAAATAACTTATTTTTACAGAATGAAGGCTGACATATTATTTTCTAAATACACAATAATTTGTCTATTTAGCCACTTAAACGAAACCATGTTTTAATAAGAAAAATACCAGTTTGAAAAAAGGTAATAAAAAAAGGAAATATAGGAATGAAATTAATTTAAATTGTAATACTAAAGAAATAAAATTAGCTTTTTCTAGTTTAATGCTTATATTATATATCTTGATAAGTGATTCATAAATTTCTTCACTATATCTTTGGATTCCCCCCCCCCAAAAATCACTTGATTTAAAATAATTTTCCTATGAATATTTCGATAATTGTTATAGCAACTCTGGCCCCTGATGAACTTGATGTGTAATCAAATTGAATTTCATTAAAAATATTTATAAATAATTTGTTTATTTTTGATACATAGAGAGGGGAAATGCATATTTTTAAGAGAAGGAGGAGGCAGTAAAAACTGATCTTAGATTTTGTACATAAGTGTTTTTCAGGTTATTTTTTAATCATTATTAACATCTAAACCCTTCAATTTTTCTTGGATGAAATGCTGATGTTATCAAATGCAATATTGCCACATGCATTAAATTCTTTATTGAAGGAATTAATTCCAAGAAATTAATATTGCCAGATTTTCATAAATAATTTCTTTAAATTTTCATTTTAATGTAGTTTTTTTTAAATTTTAAAATAGACTACAAAAATATATGATAAATACTGTGGAAATCTGCTAAATGCAATCCATTCTAATGTGTGAATTAGAAATTAGAAACTCCTATGAGAATAACTCACAGGAGTTTTCTAATTGGTTAGGTTTTGTAAATATAAGACTATACCCTTATGATGACTAATTAAAAAAATCAACTTTCTAAGGCTACTTTATCTTTATGAAGGGTAATTCAAGAAGAACCAAAAATGTAAGACTATTAGATCCAATAATCTAAGACGACTTTACCCTTATGAAGACTAACTCAAGAAGAACCAACAATCTATGACTACTTTCCTTTATGAAGATTAATTCAAGAAGAAGAAACAATTGTTAGTTGGAACATGTTATCACTTTGGAAAAGAATTTTATAAATTATTATTAAATATTTTTAATCATGAAAATTGTTCTTGTTTGCAAAATAAAATATAACTTTTTCGGAATGAGTAAAAATATATTTTATACCAATTTGTTTATTGTATTTCCTGCGAATACTTTTTAGATTAACTGTAAAATATCAATAAACAGGGCATGAATCAGCATCTTAATAAATAAATTTCACTATAAATTTATTTATTTTTACAAATTCATAATTTGGAACATTTACTGAATTGATGATATTTTTGAATCTGTCTTAGCTATAGAATAAGATGCAATATATTATACACTTAAAGATATTTGATAAATAGTTTTTCTTTTTTTTTTCTTTTTTTTTTTTTAAATTAAAATCTTTTTTTGAATTAGTATAGTGATTGTGTAAGATAGAAAAATTTGGAAAATAATTTCAAAACGTTCATAAAACACCAAATACTATTTTTAAGAAGTTCTTATTATTATTCTAAAGAAACATCTAATGCAAAATCATGATTTAAATAAGAGATTGATTCGCCATAACAGCGCATAATTTTGTGTTTTAATAAAAAGTTTTAATAATAAAACATAATTTTGGAATGTAACTTTAG
>JAPDSC010068478.1:105700-128619 GCA_026290005.1 Latrodectus geometricus
GATAGTCTTAAAGTTCCGGCACATGTTTAATTCAAATAAAATATAAGTTGGTCAATACCATGTGCCACATATTTTTGAATATTTAAAAATTACACTTCTTTTAGCACAAAGTGTCATAAAAATCTGAAGAATAGGAAGAAGATAAATTTATATTTTCAATTTCTCTTTTTCGTATCGAATGAAGCCAATTTTTTCTCCCTAGCTCATCTGTGAAGAAGAAGCGGCAGATATTCAAATATAATTGTGCGACCAGAAACCGCAGTCCTTGCAATAAAATGATCGTAAAACTTTTAGGGGCAGAATATTCTTCTAAAGCGCCCTCTATGAAGCGATCCGAGAGACATGAAAAGAAAAGTGCCGGTTTTCATCAAGGAAAGTTCCCTCTTTTTTTACTGTCCGTCTTGTTATTGAGCGTTATTATTTATGGACGCCTTAAGGAAGGAGACATGAATAGAGGGAGGGAATACTGTCAGGTAATTTGGGTAGGCTGTAAATCAAACGATTTTTAAGACCCCTAAATTTAGGAGATCTCCTGAGTTTTAATGTGGAAAAAATAGTGTTGCGAATATAATATTGACAAGAACTGAACGGATAAAACAAGATAATATGCATTTATTAAATATTGTTAGTAATTTATCAGTTGGACTCTTATTGCTCTTTGGAGTATGGGTGCATGCATAGCCTTTGTTGAACAATCGTTCAGAGAAATTTTCTTTCTGATATTACCTAGTGGGCAAAGGTTTTTATATTCCTTGTATTCCATTTTCTTCCTAAAGAGGTTTTCATGGATAGTTATTTATATCTATCTATCGCAAAGGAGAAAACCTTGAAAACTCCCAAACACCTATTGCGTCAAATGTGAATGCAGTTAATAGAATTGTAACATCCATCTAAAGCAGTGACCAAGATTAAATGCAAGACATTTCATTCTCGAGGTGCTACTACTAAATTACAGAAAATGAGAAAGAATTTTTTTTTTGTTTTCTACATGTTATATCATTCTGGGGTGAACTCTTTAAGGATTTCCTATTTTTAAAGGTATAATTATAAGTCACTATGAACTAAAAGTTCTTCTGGTAATCATATAATGCTTATGTTAAAATAAATGCTTATATAGTACTATGTAATTCAATAGCTTATATAATACTATATAACTTTTTTTGTAGGCTAATAACTTATAACTACTTTTATAATAGAACTTATATTTTTCATTTGTATATTTGCGTAGAACTAAATGTGTATAATGTGTTATCGATACATCTTCGAATGTAAATTGATGTAATTATCAAGTGACAAATATGATATGAACATATTTATTTTGTAAGTTTATCTGAACAGCCGCCCAACCTGTCTAGTGGTTAGCGTAACTGACAACGGATGGGGTGGACCTGGGTTCGAATCCCGGCTTGGGAATGGATGTACTTTCTCTCTCTCTGTGTTTCTTGTCCTTTCCTCAGTTGATGGATGAATGTGACCCACCCTCTAAACGGGTTTGTGGTTGTGTGGCGTGGGCGATGCTACTTGCACCTCCGTGACTTAATTCACAGGTGCCACCGGGTAATGATAAATGAGTAGCAGTTTCCGGCCTTGTTGCGTCAAATGGGCTAATGTTACTTACTTGCTCAAGGATGCCCGCCATTAGAAATAAAAAAAAAGTTTATCTGAAGACTGAAATTAATAAGAATACTCATTGCAGTATGAAATAATCATCTCATAGATGTATAAAATACTCATATTGTATGAGCATTATGAACATTCTGTTCATATATGCTCATTCCCCATTAAAATATTACGGAAGCTTGACGAGTGTATGTAATTTTTATGATTTTGCAGGAAATTAATTAATTTAAAAAAAAGAACGTAATATTAATTCTTAAGTAATGTACCCTAATTTGAAAACTAATTTGTGTCAATGAAAGTTCTTTTGAATAAATCCCTAGAATCTCAGTGTCTGTAAAGGTCAGTTTCTTTTTAGACGTAGCTCACTGACGAAAAAACAATTACTATAAAGTGATAAACAAGTAAACGTACCGAAAAAAAGTAACTGAAGTTTGGCATATAGCCGCCCACCCTGTCTGGTGATTAGAGTACGGATGGAGAGGACCTGGGTTCAAATCCCCGCTCGGACATGGATGTACTTTCTTTTTCTCTGTGTTTTTGTTCTTTCTTTAGATGATGGATGAATGTGGCCCGCCCTCTAGACGGGTATTTGTTGGTGTGGCGTGGGCGATGCTACTCGTATCTACGTGACGGTTCACAGGTGCCCTCTGGGTAATGATAAAATGAGTAGCCGTTTCCGACCTTGTTGCGGCAAATGGGCTAATTACTCAAGTGTGCCCGCCATTAGCCCGGAAGAAAAAAGAATCCACAGGATAAAAAATAAATTATAAGTTATCATCAGATCAAAAGTTTAAGATTCAGTGTCTCAAAATGTAATAAATGAACTCATCAACATCTTTAAATATTACTGGTATTACCCAATCACTAATTTTAGAAGCTTTTAGAATTTAATGCGAATACTTTCATGTATTTCTATCATTTGTTTCTTTCCAAAGTTCTCAAAAAGGGAGAAAAAAAATAAAGAATCCTGTTCAAGTAAGAGATGGTTATTCTAGAAAGTAACATCAGTGGAATATTCCGTCCGATCTGTTTTCATTCTTTACGTGAGAGCATTTGGAACACTTTGTGCTCATAATCTTTTTCTTTTCGAGTCGTTTTCTCCAGAGGAGATGGCTTTATTCTTTTAGAATAAAAGATAAGTGCTTTCCATTTGATTCTTGCCCTAGAAGGACTGTTTTCGAAAAGATGGGGGGATGGATATCTGTGTCTCCGACAGCAAGACTTTTTAATGAAAGGATACTCTTCCATGAATACATATTTATATATTGATTGTTTCTTGGGATACGGTCGAAGTTTTCTAAATGGTTGAATATTTCATTGCTTAAAATTAAGAAATTAATTATTCTGTATGGAATGAATTGAAAATTATTCTTTTATGGTGACACAAATCAAACATATTCTGCAAAAATTTTGATCAGTTTATTAATTATATCTATAGCTATTATTTGAATAATAAAAAATGAAGTTATAATCGATTTTTTAAACAATCCCAGATTTAACAATTGCAAATAATGATGACCGTGTTTAACTATTTAGCTTAACTATATAAAAAGGGATATCTGTTTAAATAGATATTGTAAAGATTTTATTAAAAAAAAACACTGAAAATTTGCAAACGATTATGAATTTTAAGTATTAAATAATTTTTGGTAACAAGAGGGAAAACTCAAAAAAAAAAAAAAATAGAATGAGTTGTTTTTTAGGTGTGATTCTGATCGACTTAATAAGCGTAGGAGTATAAAAAATTATATTTAAATAATAAAAATGATGTTTTTATTATTTAATTGTTACAACATGGGCAAACAACGATGTCCATGTTTAACAATTTAATATAACTATATAAAACAGGGGTATCTGCTTATATAGATATTCTACAGATTTTATTAAAAACAAATAAAAATTTGCAAACGATTATAAATTTTAACTATTAAAAAATTGTTGGCAACAAGTAGAAAATCGCAAAAGTAACAGAATGAATTGATTTTTGAGGTACGATTCTGATAGTGTGTGTGTCTTATTAAGCGTAAATATAGTAATTATTTAAATAATGAAAATGATGTTATATGGGGTATTTTTTTAAACTATCCTAATTTATATTTAACACAACCCTATAAAACAGAGGTATTTGCTTAAATTAGGTGTGTTAATGATTTTATTAAAAACAAATATTGAAAATTCGTAAAATATAATTAATTTTAACTATAAAGAATATTTTTGGTAACATGAAAAAAAAAAAGATGAATTATTTATTTATTTTTATTTTTTTTTGCTAATAGAACTAAAAACGATATTATTTCTTTATAGAAGAGGAAAATATGCTATAATTAAATTTAAATTTTATATAAATTATTTTAGATTTCTTAATAGCTCAAAAATTCTTCTCAATATTTTTATTTACAAAGAAAACTTTTTTTAGTTGTTATCATTTTTTTTATCATTTTCAATCTTAAACTAAACTGGCATTTTGAATCAAAAACAAGATTTATAAAAATGATATATTTGGTTAAAAATGTCAACTGTTTTAAAGAAATACTATCAGAGGGATTTTAAAGATTGATGACTTTCTATTTCTATTTCTAATTTTTTTCCATTGATACTATATAGATATTGATGATCAATTTTTTATATTAATCAATTAAATTTATAATTTCCTTAACTTAAATTAGCCTAGTTTGCTGTTAAATGGTTAATGCTCCCACCTTTGGTTCAATTCTAAATTTAGCCCTTGTAAGCAAGAACACATGAAGAGTAAAGAAATTAAAACATATCAATCATATATTGGTTGTGACTGTCACCGTTTTTTAGAATTTGCTTGAAACAGTAGATCCTAATCAAATAGAGAAAAAAAGTGACTGTAGAACCTATATTAATACAAACCAAATTACACGATAGGATTTGTAAATTTTACAAGAAATATTTTTAATGGAAGAACTCATGTAGGGAGAACTTATAGACCAGGGCCTCTTGCTCGTCTATGTATGTAAATTGAAACACATAATTAAAATTATATTTGGCAATAATTAAACAGGAAACCAGTGACACATCCGGAATATACAAGTACAACGAGGAAGAAAATTGGAAAAAAAATTTGCAATAAAAATAAGAATTAAAGAGAGGGAGACTTTTACAACTAACTACAATTTGAAAATCAGTGAGTGATTGGTCGCTCATTTAATATAGTTTTCCTAAAGCACAAAAAAAAAACCCCTCAAAATCAAGCGATAATTTGATGTTGACGTGAGAAACAAGAATACAGAAAAAAAACCCCACTCCGTTTTCCAACCTGTCAAAAATCGTAAAGATTTAATTCCTCGATTTCAGACAACTCTAATCCCCCTTTCCCTTCGCTGAACACTAAATAGATTTGATAATCTTCAAAGAGTAACGACCCCTTCGAAAAAACAGCATTTTCGCTAATCAACCACAGCATACACCGGGATCAAAACATTAGCCACGTCAGAAAATACCAAACCTTCAGGTGAAAAATTCCTCCATCCTTGAGAACACAGAACGAGATACAAAAAAAAAATTCTAAAATTAATGACAGCCTTATCTAGTTTCTGGTATACGTTGTCAGAATACATTATTCACGAAGTCAAGGGAAGCTTTGTGTGTAGCTCGCTTCGATACATGCACGCGCTCCCATCTACACGCTAGAATCTTTAATTTTTTCTTGGAGAAAAAATTGAGGAGGTCTCCGGTGATAGCTGTTTTGCGTGGAACAACATCGGGATTATTGTCTTACGGACCTGAAATGGTGTTTGGGATGCTTTAGTGCAAAAAAAAAAGAAGATAAGCAGGTTACGAACGCAAACGAAGTATCAGCAAATTGTTTTAAGAGAGAAAATATTCGAAGAATTTAAGCGCTAGTCTTGCGAGATTTATTTCGATGGGAAGAGACAGGAAGAAATAAGAAGATCACATTGAAAAATCTTGTCTATTTTGCGTAAAATTTATGAAGGATCATGATAATTTTGTAAGGAAAAGCATCGAGACCGAAAGGTAGAGGATTCGGCACTTTACCAAGCAGAAACCATCCTGGTGAACGATTTTATGTCCATAGAGTCCAGTATGACTCAATACTGTTGGTGTAATGAGGAAGATATTGGAGATTTAAGTATCAATTTCCTCATTTGACAATTATTAAAATATTAAGTTGGGGAAAAAGAAATCCATTATTTTTACGTGATTCTATGTAACTTCTTTTGGAATCACTTTGTAAAAAGGTTTGAAACAGTTTTCATGTAGATTTTTAGGTCTTGCGCGTTACAACAGCTGACATGCGGTTCACTTCGATCATTTTTGATATTTTATAGACATTTTCGACGATGTTGTATCCATGCGAGGTGCATATTTAGCATCCAAATACCCAAACGGAATCGACGAAACCAAAATTTTGCGTAACTGGTTGTTACAGTCATATATAGGACGATAAACACCTTTCATAATTTTAGCCACCTGGTTAGAATTTTTGTCATTATAAAAGAAAAACTAAAATGTATCGAAATTTCTGTTTGTTGTCTTCCATTTTTAAAACCTTGTACTCGTAACTGAATGAATTAAGCAAAAAACCGCAAGAGGATATTTTAGAGTCAAATGTCACCTTTCCAACGAGCATAAATCTGAAATTGTCTGATAGATACCTCACGAGATATCGATCACTACAGACGTCTACCGAAAAAATAATGGATTACTTTTTCCCCAACCTAATATATAATGCAGTTATTTTATAGAATACCTAGTCATTCCATGAAATAACTAACTGATCTTGCCCATTAAAGTGTAAAACTCTCTTGTATTTTTAATAGTTTAACTAGTTATTTCATGGAATAACGATCTACAGCTCGTTAAAGTGTAAAATAATCTATATCATATGTCTCGCTTTTTAGTATACGGTACATTTACGTTTCTTTAACAATATGAAAAGTAACAGGAGAAAAAACGTTAATTTCGAATTCAAATGAAAATAATCTTTGAAGGACAGCAAAAATACCAAAGCATAAAACAACGAGAATTTTAGTAATCCTTGTTGCAACAAATGATTTTATCGTACGTACATAAATACCATTTATATGCGGCATAAATTAGATAAATCGCTTCTTTTTCATTTTGACTGTCTATCATTAGTTAATTTATAGAATACCTAGTTATTTCATAGAATAACTAGATATTCTGTGAAATAAATGCATAATATACTTTAACGGTAACATTATATATATATATATATATATATATATATATAATATTTAATAAATCTATATTCCTTATAAAATGATTAGTACTACTCATATATTTTGCCAAAAGGTTATCTATGGACATTATTTAAACATATTTTTAACATTTCAGAAAGATCGCTTAAATTTGTCTACTTCCTTAGAAGACGTGTATAATTTAAAACTTAATTCCATCTTAAAAATTAAATTTTACAACATATTTAGGTAATTAGACATGTTTTTAAGTTTTCCAAATTTAAATATTCATTGTTTAATTTATATGTTATGGTAAGTTATAAAAAATACAAAATTAAAAATGAGTCATCATTTTTTATTGTGTTAAAAAGTAATTTATATATTTATCTATAAAAATGCAATATAAATTTCTCACAAGGTTATAGGAGAGAAAACGTATCAATGAGAATAACTTATACTTTATAAGATGGAATTTGGGAGTCTTTTACAATCGAAGCGAGATTACATTTGCTAGAAAAGGCTTAACATCAGAGGAGCAAAATATTCTTCAGAAAGAGAAAAAATCAGTTTCTGGCGCCCCCAAAATATTAAAAGATGAAACAAAATTCAACACGTTCCACGCATCGAAATCGAACAGCAGGGTAACAACCCTTAAACAGAAACCAAGCCCTGTGTGGCAAGCGCCTTAAATCTCTTACTGAAACATTTCTATATATTTTGCTTCTAAATGTAGAGAAAATAATAAAAATTCCATCCATCAGCTGAAATTCCGGAAGGTAGGTCTCCTCTGCCTCTGAGGGGGGACGGGGGTAGAGACGAGAAAGAATTGGGAATTCAGTCCGAATAGAATTGCTATCCATCAGAAATGTCGATATGGACAGTCGAAACCGAAGAAGAAAAAGTCGAATTCAGAAAATGTATTTCGCGCCAAAAGCGTTCTGCTAAGGACAAGAGAAACAAAAAAAATTATTGCTGGATTTCGCGCCTCTTTCTATCCCTTTTCCCGAACAACCTCTTCCATTCTCCCGGATACTCCGCGAAAAAGGGTTATTTTCCCGGAGTTATTTCGTCTGCTTTCTTCCATGAAAGAAAGAAAGAGGGAGGTCGTGCTTTTCGAACACTTTTGTAGACCAGACGATTTTGCGGGACCGGTTCTCTCTCTCACTTGCCATTTTCACTCCTCCCACGCGAATAAAAAAAAAGGGGGAAGAAAAGATTTTCCGCGGGAACGTAATTGAATTCGGTTTCTTGATACTTCCCTTTTTTTCCTGGGAAATGAAATCGAATCTGATTGCCAGCTTCCGATTAATTCGTCCGATTCTTCTTCTTGAGCATCGCGAACTCAATCAGAAAGGTTGGGAGCGTGGTTGAAATTGGACTTCCAAACAATCGCGGAATCGGATGTAAAAATGAATGAACGATTGCTTTAGGAAGTGCAGTTTGCAACTTCCTCCGTTGCAAAGATAGCAGCAGCGGAAGATTGTTTCTTAGACTGGGAGAAACTAGTAAATCTTGTAGAAAGCACTTTTAAGTGCACTTGTGGCTGCCTCATTAGAAAGAACCTCTCATAAATTCCATTCACAATTTAACAATTAAAACCATAATATAGAAATAAGTATGGACAAGTTTAGCTTAAACTATTTTAAACAACCTTAAAATAAACTGACACTATTTAAATTTTGTAAGTTATGCGTTTAATTTTGTAGAAAACTATTAACTAAAAGAAAAGAAACAAACATTGTGCAATACGTTGCCGACTAAGAAAAAATATTAAAATTTTTAATGTATTAATTTACCATTATTTTCAATGGCAACTGGAGCATGTAAAATATGTCGTGGTCGCAATGTACACCATGTTCCCATTCCAAATTTATACTTCTGGGAGTGTTAGGAGCCAGGCCTTGGGTCTTCTCTGGCTTCCTATCTCTAAATTCGAAGACCCAGACCTTTTATAAGCCAAAGTCGTGCTTCCACACTCTTTGGGGGCAGGTGCGCTGTTTAAAAAACAGAAGACTCATTTTCTGATTTCATTCGCCCAGTCCCTGACGAACGGGCTTGGCTTTGCCAAGTGTCATAAGTAACAACAACTCTATTATTTTCACATTATCTAGAGACGCGTAATACTATTCACTTAATAAGTGCAATTTATAACTAGTTCCTGAAAATGGATGAGTATAGGGAATATTCTATATACTTCTATTATATAAGCTATTATTATTATAATTACAGAAAAAAGAGAAAAGTTGAGTAGCATTTAGATAACTAAATAATATATTTATTAGGAGAAAATTTATATGAAGACATTTAAAATACTTTTAAACATAATAAGGTTTTTTAAAATGAAATTTTTCTTGAAAATGTATCAGATTGTTCAATTTTATCAATTAATTAAAGTATAAGAATGTTTAATTCTTTAATAAAATCCAAACGATCAGATTGTTCGTTTATATTAAAGAAAACAAAAATGAAAATAAAAAAATAAAATTTAAGTATGAAAAATATTTATTTCAAATTATTAAAAAAGTAGATTATAATATAGGTTGAAGGATGAAAAGCTTAACTTTTAACAAAAGTATTTTTTAATAAAAAAATACCGAAATACAAACTATGAATTTGAAATCCATGGATGGGAATTTGAACTGAAAGACTTGAGTTTCAATCTCGTTGCTTGAATGTGTTCAAATTTAGAAGTTATTTCGCTGTATTTAGGGCATTAGTTGGAGAATATTGCAACAGCCACGTTCTATCACGTTCTTCAGAATGGAAGGTTCCTGGTTCAATCCCAGCAAGTACTGAACATTGGGGAATGGATAGTTTATAATTTTGTATTTATTTTTGTTGTTAGTACTTTGGATTTTATCTCTTTCGACACAAAAATACGATATCAATTTTAATGTGTGGATATAAAAAATATTTGCAGCAAATTTCAGTTGCGGTCTTTATACTAACCAGCATCAAATAAGTGGTTATTTTTCCATAAAATATCAGCCTTTAAAACATCTAAAAGTCTGATAAACTTTTGGAAAAACATTTGTGGTGGTCATTTCATACTTAAAATTATGTTAAGAAAGTGCTCTGCAATAAGAGGGGAAAGAAAAGTTTTGATTTTTCAATTTGTTTTTTTGATTTTTATACAACAATTCTTACACCAACTATTTTCAAGCAATGAATTTTTACTTTAAGCGGCTATTTTGGACTACAACAGTAGGAGTAACACATATTATCAGGAACTTCCAGTTATTAAATACCAATTTTTAAATTCATTTCAAACTGACTTTAGAATGAGCTTTGAATACATTATAATGAACAAATACTCACTAATAATCTTCAATAATTATCATTTTATTTATTTTTATCGAAATTCTTGTACTTTTAATCTAAATATTATCAGTGTTTTTGTCATGTTAGACTGAAATAAGCCATCATATGTTCGCATATCTCTTTTCTTTAAAAATGTCGATGAAAATGAAAAGCTTGTAGGAACGGTTATCTAGTTAACGGGTACTTGTCTAATGGCTAAAGAACATGATTAATTACGTATATGGTTTATAACAGAATAAATCTATAATTAAAATATGGTTATAAAAGTAATAAATATTTCACAAGATTATTTTTGTCAGAACAAATTTAAGCAATACTGAAGGCATTTCATATTAAATTAATATGTTAACCTTTTATTTCTTTTGTTCAATTATTTGTGTTTTATGATCTGTTGAATACTGAAAAATATTTTTCTTCATTAATAATTTTACAAGATATAAAATTTAATGTAATTATTCAGAAATTCCAAAAGGAATTATTGTAATGGGACTGGAACAAGATGAATACATACAATGTGATATTTTTATTAATTGCTTCATATTTTTTATTAATCTTTTCGTAATTACTGATTTACGTTTTACCTGTGTTAAGACCGAAAGTTTCAAGTAGCAAATGTTGGTTTAACAGTCACATTTTGACCCAGCTGCAGTATAATTCATCATGCCAATTTCTAATTTTGGTGATTTTTTTGGCGGATATTCTTGTTTATCTGGTAACCTGGATTTTTATTTCGTCATAGAGATCAAGAATAATTCGAATTATGAAGAAAACTCTATTTTTGCAGTACTAATATTTACGTCATCACGAAGAAATTAAAGCATTTTATTCCATTTTTGGGTTTTATTAAGAATTTTTTGAGGATAGTTCGTCTGAATTTAAGTTTGTTTTACAAATTTCTTCACTTTTTGGATACTTAAATTACAGGTTATATTGTTCTTTTTAATTATTTTAAATAATTATTTTTTTATTCTATGTTAATTATTTATTGTTGTTAAGTTACTGTTTAAAATCATATTCTTTTTTACTTTGTGTATGACACACACAATTTTTGTATTTTATTATTAAAACAAAATATCTTTTATAAATTATAATATTAATGAATATTTTAAATTTTCCATTTACACCTGAAAAAATGCTGTTCCTAAATTTTCTTTTTTTTAAAAATTATTAGAGGATATTAAAATTGTATTTCATAATTAAATTTATCTTTTTGAAAATGTTCCTGCATTTACAATAGAATTCATGTTGCCATTTTTCTTAGAATTCGCAATTACATTTTCGAAATATTTTGTTCCTTTTTCTTAAAATCTATTTACATTTACGAAAATAATGCTCTTATATGGTTTCTTTTTTTTTTTTTTAAAAAAAAATCCTAATATTTCAAATATATATACTCTTTTCATTTATCAAGTTTAAATTTATTATTTAGAAAAAAAAGTGAAAGCTTTTTCAAGAAAAGAATCTATTACGTCACTATTATATCATCTTGGCAGCATTTTTTTGTCGCCAAAAAAAGATAAAAAATTGGCATAATGGATTATGCGGGAGCTTTATCCACATTTTTCACGTAATGTGAATGTTAAACCACCATTTGCATACATTAATACCATAATTTACATTTAAAGTCGAAGTTCGTTTATTGTTTTAAGGTTACTTTTTTCATTCAAGTTTTTCTGTGAACAAGATCTCTAGTTTAAATTTAATATCAAACCATTGCTTACTTCTTTTTCCAACCATGGAAGTGGAATATATATGAACTGTTGTCAAGCCGAACTTATTTTTTGCATCTTCCTTTTTTCATGAAGTGAATTTCAAATGAAATAATTTAAGCAATATTTAATTTTCATCTTAAGGCTGCAACTTATAACCGAATCAGGATTGGAAGTGCATGAGTTTAAGTCCCGTTTCGAAAGTGATCTATCTGAGGGATAGTTGAATTTTGGCTTTAAGTTCAACTACTACTAACACCTGTCAAGGGTTTCACTATCACAATTGATTAGAATATTAGTAGCAGTTTGAAATCCACCTTAAATTATGTTACATTAAATCACAGCTATATAAAAAAATGACCATAAATCGGAAAAAAAAATTAAATTGCTATTAAACAGTGATTAGAATCAAAACAGGATCATCTGTTTTGATTAGATTGAAATGTTACTACTAATAATTTTTACAAAAATTAATTAAATATGGGAAAAGATTTACTGTACGGTCACTCTCGTGATTTTTTCAAAAAGTAGCCAAAAATCTCGCCATTTTGCACTAGCGAGTTCTAAAAATAAACAGAATATTGATAAATATTGCCCAATTAGTCGGAATCCCTCATCTGTGATTGGTCGGAATTAGTTGGGTTGCCAGAAAATGCTATTTATCGCCAAATGTGGAAAACTAACGCCAAGAATGAACGTACAGTAAATTTCGGCCTACATATGTATAACAAAAATAAACAGTAAACAAATGTTTTTTTAAGTAATTGAATCGTATACATAGGTAAAATTTAAAAATGTCAGGTCTCTTTTATAATTTTTCTAAATACTAAATAAATTTTACTACGACAGCAAGGAAAAGAAATATATTGTGTTTCACAGATCACATCTAATTATTTTATAAATTAATATGTAAATAGTATTCTTTTTTCAATATTGTTAAGTTTCTTAGTAAAATTGAACTGTGCAAAATGTTTCGTATTTTAGTTTGAAAGTATATCAAACAATTAGTATGCAAAATTATCGATCAATTTTATTAAAATAAAGTTCTGGCAACCAATTACTAGATTTCAACCATTTGCTTTGTGTTTTCCCATTTCGCAACATTCATCATCAATCAAGCAGGAAGATTAATTGAAGAGAGAAATAAAATAATAATCCTGGAGGAGAAGATGTGCATAACTAACATTAACTGTGATATATTCATCAGGAATAAGAAGATAGGAAACGAGGAAGATAAGACTTTTAATAGCTCTCATAAATTTGTCTTTATTAGCGCGAGGTTATGATAATATTTCTAGATAAAAATAGGAGATATATCTTTTTTGGAGCCTGTGACGAAGCAGAACGTCATAAAAAGTATCCTTCTGGTACAATGAGTACTAAAAAATTATTTGTTTAGTTTTTTTTAAAGGAGTTTTACAGGAATATGAGTGCTCAAATGTTAGTTTGGTTTGTTTAACAATTCACAGTCATTTATTTACACTCGAAAGCCAAATAGACAGAAACTTATAGCTTAAGGTCAATTTTGGACCACTGCAAACATCTAGGACCAGTTAGGAAAAGAAAAAACAAACTGTTAAGCTTACTGCGAGGTTATAATAAAGCAAAGCTCGTGGTGGAAGGTTGTGGACTAGATACATGAACACACCGTAGGCTATCATGTTAAGAGACTACGTGAAATTTAACATTTTACTTTAATTCCAGTACTTATAGAGCAGCTGGTGGCTGAGACTAGAATTGCAGCTCAGGGGTGGACTTTGTCATTTAACTATGATTCAATGCTAGAGTGTATAAGGTTAGTGAAAAATAAATCCATAATTTTTTTCAGTCGATGAATTTAGTGTTCGATATCACGTTAAGTATTTATCATACAATTTTAGATTTCTGCTCGTTAGAAAGATCACACATTTTCATATATTCTGCTGTTTTTTATTTGATCCATTCAGTTATATTATTATACACCAGCAATCTTTCTATACCTTGCACAATGATAAAATTTAGCAGTCTGCATATAATGCAGAGTTCTGTGCATAAATTCAAAATAATACATACATACATATATATATATATATATACATATATATATATATATATTGACATTCATATTAAATGGCAAATTATAGTTAAGATTAACTAAAGTTAATTATAAGTGAACGTATGTAGGCTATTGTCTGTTGTGAGCATATAGTACTTGCAAATTTTTTAGTTTTTGAAAATATCTCTGTATTTAGATTATGTTCCAATTATGACGGTGTTAAAGATGAAAATCAACAAAGAGAAAATGCTGTATATTCACAGTTGTTTTTTAATAAAGGCGAATATGCAACAAATCAGGTTGTTGGAAATCGGGAATGGTGTTTATGGTCCCGATACTGTAACTACGATTGACGTTTCATTTCAGTTTCACCGATTCCATTGAAGTATATTTGATGTTAAAGATACACCTCGCACAGGTTGGGACATCTTGGAAAAAAAAACATCGATGAAATTGCAAGAATGCCTAAAGTTGACAAGATGTTAGCATTCCAGAAGCTAAAGATCAGTCACAAAGTAGTTCGAAATCATTTAAGCAAATCTTATCAAAAACAACTAAATAAAGCTTTGAAGTTCACGTAAAAATAACAGATATCTTTTCCCCAACCTAATATATGAGGCAAACAGAAATTTTGTGTATTTGTTTTTATATTCCCCGTTGAATTCCCGAATGATGGTAAGATTACTGGTGAGTCAATTTAAGTTTAGTTTATCTTTATCATTTACAAATTCTTTGGGTTTGCCATAATTCTGCATTTATTAATCATAACATTAATTGGAATATTAAAAAAACCCATTGTAATGATTTTGAAATTATGGAATTGAATAATGGCAGTTCCTCCTCAATCTCCGTCAGAAATTTTAGTTGATAAGGGTTTGCAATTTTGGTTATTTATCGCTAAGGCTATGAAAATAAAAAGCACCACAAATTTGATTACAGTGAATACATTAAAATGTAATGAAAGAATTAAAGATTATAATGTGTATTTCAACTTGGTTTTTAATTAAATTTGGTAAACTGGATTTTGTGAATACTACTGACATCTTTTCATTCTAATAGAGTTGAAAACAATTAGAATTCGGATTTCTGATAGCCAGCTGAATGATGCTTAATTACTGTTATCTGCTACGTTTTCTCCAACAGACAATTTTCGGGATGGTGAAGTAGGATCTAAATCTTTCTTTGTTCTAAGTTAAGAAACAATATTTTTACAACATTAGCACCAAATGGAGCAGGAAATCGAAAACCGGCAAATCCGGAAACACGCCCTTCAGTTCCGGGTCGTTTATCTATATCCCTGTTACTTTCACACCACATTTCCCAATTCCCCTTATTCCAGTTAAAAACAAGAGAAAAAGATAGTTTTCTTCATCTTGTAACTTTTTTTCCTTCTGTGTTCGACGCACAGTGGCAAAGTTGTCTTTTTTTTTCTTTCTTTCTCTTTTCTCCCAAACTTCCAGCATTGTTTCGACTCCAAAGAATTAGGCTTTCATTTGTTGTTTATCTCCATCTCGTAGAAAATGCTGCTTGTTGCCAATCAACGATTTATAGTATTGATTTTTCTCTCATTTATTAACATCGTATTCTCGTAGTTTCAGATTTATTTTGCCTTCCTTTCTTTTATTCTTTCAACATTATCTTTTCGTTTTAAATTGCAATAAAACATTTTACCATGTCCATGTAATGTTTCTACCATGAAATAATGGTTTGAGTTGTAAAGAGCCGCAAAATACTAAATTTTATATAAAAAAAAAATCCAGATCATTGTGGGATTCTTGAAAATCAGGCTGCTGGCTTTTGGAGAACAGTGTAGATCTCCTTCAGAGACCTTTGAATAACCGTTCCTTACATTCAGTAAAATTATAGATTGAAGGCAGATATGTTGCCACAATATAGATGGCATTGTGAGATTTTGCCACAGTAAGCTTTGGGTTTTACTTAGTAAGGTATCAGAGGTATTGTTGATTTTTCTAGAAGTGTAAGAATAGCACTTTTTCGCTTTTCTGCAGACAGTGACTGTTTGCCAGCGTATTTGTATCTATTTAAACTATAAAGTTCTTCCGTCTTTTGCGTAAACAGAATCAAATTTTTGACGCTAATCTTCTTGACTACTGCCTTGCAATTTTAATATATAATATTCAGAGATATTGGAAAGCAAGAGAACAAATAGTGTCATACCAGTTTTCAGGGCATACTTAATAAAAAAAAATATAACTATAGCTTATTGGTTGGACCACGTTCTTTGGAATGAAAAATTCCAGATATCGCTCATAGCCACTACAAAACAACTCAAGATAAATTATTTATTTCTTTTTTTTTCTACACACAAATTATAATTGTTATGGATACTTGTTGTATTTACATCTATGTTATCTTTCTGCTAAATCCATCAGAGGGAATCTTAGAAGATTAAATTGTCCACTCGATGAATAATGACCTGAGTAACAAATGTAATTATACTGGAAAAAAAATAGCACAATTTAAAAAAAGCAAAAAAAAACTGGATTATATCATTAAATTAACAAAATATTTTAAAGCTAATTCAAAGGAAAAACATAATTTATTAGTTATTTCCTAGGTGACAGTACGGGGATAAAATGCACTAAACTAGTTTACTGCGTAGGAATGTTTTCTTGTTTTTGTATGTAGTAACTTGCGTTTTATGACATAACATGTGTATGCATTAAATGTTTTTAGTATGCTAATAACCCTTGAAGTATTTGATTAGTTTTATTTGATTGCTTGACGCAAAAATAGGAAATTACACCAAACCAGTACAAGATCATAGGATTTTATCCATTCATTTCATAATATCTAGATAGAGATTATACATATTTACATTATGATGCCAACAGTCTCAAGATTAATGCTATATTACATAAAATTGCTCTTGCAAATATTTCTATTATACTATTACAGAGGCTATCTCTGTTTAAAATTATAAATAGCTATTTAGAATGTGCTACCTCCAAATAATTTCGGGTGTTGCAGCTTGTACGTATGCCATAAGTTGTTGGTGTTTAGTATATACTTTGACACACAGTATCTTTATTTAGAGTGAGCTATCTCCAAATTGCAGCTGAAATATCTATGCTGAATCGCTTGCTATTTAAATGTGAAATATTCGAATGCTATAAGCAATTGGCTGGACTTGTTTTTTACATCGTGGCAAACAAGACAGCAATAAATATAACGCCGTTTTCAATGAAGTGATAAATTATTTGAAAGAAAGAAAGAAACTGCAAAGAAATAAGATAAAAAAACCTAAATTTGCCTTAAGTAAATTTGGGATTTTTGGAAAGTAATACAGGAGGAAAAGTTTAAAAAAGTTATGTTTTACTTTTCACTTCAAATAGACAAAAGAAAGCTCGGAAGATGGATTCCCTTCTCTCTCTCATCCTTTTAACCTTCTTTTATTTTTAGATCAATATTTACATTTCATAGTCCTCTTCTTTACTCCCTTCCTCGCCCCCGATCGGAAAAGTAAACATGATATCGCATGAGGAGCTCATTATGGCGGGAGGTAGAAGAAATCTACTTATTTCATCACGATTCAATCAGCTCGGATGAAGCAGAAACTTCAACCTCATCTGTTGCCAAAAGAAAAAACCTAATACTAGTATTTTTAACATTTTAATGGAAGAGAAGTACCTTTCGGTAACGATAATTGAATCAAAAAGCTCGCAAAATCTTAGAAAAATAAATTAAGTTTATGAATAAAAAAAAACATGAAGGGGGGATATTAAAATTTTTAAAAATTGCTTTAACGCGATATTAAAGCGATATTTCCCGAGGAGCATTAACATACTCTGCAGTGTGATTATTCTAATTTCCAAAATACATTTCCTTCCCTCTGTATCTTTATTAGTTTTTCTGCTTCCTCGTCGAATAGCAACACACCCCCCACTCCTTCCTTTTCTGTAATACAGAAAACCGTTTCTGTAAGCTTAAACAGAACACGGAAAACTTTATGAATGCGGAACTTGAAAATTCTTATAAGCGCTCAGCCTAACAGGCGAGCCCTTGGTAATGAGAAAACCTTCCATACATGCATAGGCGCTCAGCCTAACGTGGTGGCTGCGAAAGGCATTTTCATTACCGAGTAGACATCATTGTAGTGTAATGAAAATGGGTCTGGAGATTCGACCTTAATATAATATTCGAAACCTCACTGTTGCGGGAATACAATAAAAATTTGGAGGGCAATGCCTTGGAACTTAATGAAAGAGCATGCTCCGTTTTAACGAAGAAATAACCGCCCTTAATCGCAGGGGCGTCGTGAATTGCTGTACCCCCCTCCCTCTCCCACTTTGTCATCGCGTCAAGTAATTCAATATGTATAAAGGTGACTACTCCAGGGAAAAGGAATGCGGCTTTTGAAGTTCGACAAAAGAATGCTTTGCGGGGAAGTGGGCAGTTTGAACGAGTGTCTTTTAAAGTTTTAATGCACGCGTATCCTTAAATCCTCTTAAAGTGAGCTTCAATTAAAATCGTTTGCAAGCCCCTCGATGGGGAGTAATTGCTTCCAGATTCTAAATGCTGGCAGTATTACTTTTCTCTCAACTCGACAGGTAATTCTTCGATTATAGAAGCATCGCACTTTACGAATCGTAAGGACATTCCCACCTTTATAAAATGGAACGAGACATATTTTAGAAGTTTCCTAAAATAACTTCCTCAAGCCAAGATGTTTTATGTACGCTAAGTTTCACCCCTTGGGAAGAAGCATGCATTCAGTATCCTATGTCAACAATCCAAGGATAGTGATAGTGAAAACTAGTACTTACAGCTGCAACTTCGTTTTCCCATCTAGGGGATATGGGTTTAAATCCTTTGCATGTCCTAAAAGGCAATCTGAGAGCCGAAGTTGATTCTAAGGTTCTTATGAGATCCACAAGTATTTCCTGAAGTACATTTTACATTGATACTAAGCCTTATTCTTATATTAATTGCAAGGAAGCTTTGAAATCTTCCAAGCACGCACATTGAGCGATGTATCTCAAAATCAGATCAGGTAATTACGTGATAATAAAGGGCTTATAATACTTCCTTCCCATTTGGTTGTTAACAAAATTCAGGTTCTAATATTTGACACCAAGAAGTAACGATCAATGATTATTTTTAAGCTTTTAAAATGTTTCATGTAATGTTTTATTTCTAGGAGGACCTTTTCTTTGTTAGAGGCCACGCATCACTAAATAGACAAACAAGAACATTTACAAGCTTTCACAGATAGGCAGCCGCAAAGTGAATTGCTACATCTACCATTCATTGTTCAAAAGGGTATGGTATCGAGCCTGTGATGCTAAATATTTTATTCTATCATCTGGCCAAAGTGAGTCCTATTTTAAGCTTGTTTAGAGATCATTTCAATTTTCTGCAGTTTAAAATGAATAAACAACCATAATAAATTTGAACCACGTAACTTCAGTAAGGTTGTGATCTTTTTTCATTTCTAGTTCTTCAGTATCGAACCTGTGACATTTAAGTTTGAAAATATGATATTTCTTTAAAGCTAAAATTAAGTAAACAATAAAAGCATTCTGAAATGGAAAGATGCGAGTTATATTTAAAACAGAAGTAAGAAAAAACTATGGTTAAATTAAGTGAAATTTCTTTCTATTTCTATCAAGTATTCTTTTGATACGTTGCGTCATGGGGTCATAGCATGAGTTTAAGGGATAAACAAAATAGATTTTTGGTTGCTTAAAGAAAACTCAAATGAAAGTTTATTTTTTTACACTAAACCCTAAACAATTTGTCTTATAAATTAAAAAAATGCGATGACCCGCCATATGAATATTTATTCTGCTACATTGTTTTGAAATGAATCAGTTGTAATCGCATGAGGTGAAGTATTGTCAGATGTAGCTCAATTGAAGATTATATTTCATGGCATCCAATTCTTTTCATCATCGATGAAGTTTAAAAAATTAAGCGCTTGGATACTTTTAACTTCTCCTTTCGGTAGAAATAAGCAGTCGAAAAACTATTACAATTACTTGTTTTAGTTTTGAAATGTAAGAGGTCTTGGTAATCTAGGGGAGAAAACATTCGTTCTCGTGACCGATGGGTAACAGGTTCTATACCTGATCATGCCAAAAACCATTTTGCTGAGAATTTTAGCCAAAAATCCTTTTGCCCAAAATCTTTTTGCTCAGTTTAAAGTCCGGTTGCATCCAATGACCCTTCACTGTTCTAATGAAAAGAAGAGGTTTCCACCTCAAATTCCTCACCTTGATGCTCCACCAGCATATTTCCCTGTACCTAGGCCTGAGTTAGGCTGTACCAGTTAGACAGAAACAATCTGCTGGGAGTCTTTTTAAATTTAAATGCAGGGACCAAGCAGAAGACTCCCAAATACTTGATCTGGTAGCCCAGAGGTATCATTTCACATGGCGGACATTGCGACCACGCCATATTTAATGTGTACCAGCCACCATTAGCAAACATGAGGGATCTTTGTTTGGATCAGGATTTGTACTCACTACTTTCCTAAATCTCCCTAACTAACCATGCCACCGGGGTCCTTCCACCTCAGATGTCGAATTGGAAAAACTACATGACATTTGGCTGTGATTGGTGGATTAGGAAGGCGGAAATAGAGACCGAGCAGCATACAGTAATAAACTAAGCAAACTGTAATGAATATTGAAGCAACTTTACTTCAAGAATCAGAGAATTATCGTTATTATTACTTGGAATTTTGCATCTTAATTCGGATTTGTGAAAAAAATTTACATTTAATTCGCAAAAAGGATAAAATTTCGATTATTTTTTTTAATTAAATAAATTACATTATTTTATATGATTACAGTACACCGGTTAAAACAATGCTCATTGACCATTTTAAAATGCCAGCGATGCCACTATCATTGATAAAATAAATAAAGAAAAGAACAATGCGTTACACTTATTTGTCAAAAGATAACTAAAAATTATACACTTCTATAAGTACTTCCCGATGTAAAATAACAAAAATAGAATAAGTGTCAAGGGTCGGCTTGACAGTCTCTTAAAAAAGTACGGCAATCGAGGCGGAAAGGGACACTCGAAAACACAATAACTGCAACCGCAAACTGTGCATTTTTCTTCTTTCTCCAGATCGTCTGTTTCGGGGAGGGAGTGCCGTTGTTTTGGAGCTCTGTTTTATTTCTTTCCTTTATTTTATCCCGTTGTCTCCGGGAGGATGTTGTCTGAAAGGGAAGGAGAGGGAGAGGGAGCACAAGAAGATTCGTTATCTTTCAAATTGTTCCTCAGTTTCTCGTTTCGCTAAATAATTATCGTCTGCGGTATTCAGGGGTTGACAAATAGCAGACTATCATTAACATTTCTAAATTAAATTCATCATCTCCGCAAGAAAATACTGGGGACGTGGGGAAAGAATAATTTTCTATCCCCTTTTCCGGTTTCTTCCAGAAAGTGTTTCTTGTCAAAACTCCATTTATGGTCCGATTAAAAGGAATCATTTTTGTTCCCTGTCGCATCATTTTCTGAATGATCCGAAAGAGAAAAGCAAGAGAAATCTGGTGCATTTCTCTTATTTTTCAACTTTCGCATTCATTATAAATAAGCCGATAAGAGATGAATTTTATAACAATACATATTTTTTTGAACGAATAAATTCATTTTAATAAAGTTAGGAATCAGTTTTTATCTTTAGAAGGAAATGGGTTCAGTATAACTCCGTCATTTAAAGATCTTCAAATATAATTGATATCCATAATTTTAAAAGAGAAAATTAATGTCTAAATTACAGTAAACACATCTAAAGAGGCAATAGATCACAAAGGAGACAATTACCATTTATGAAGTACTCTCTTATAGTGACATGAAGTAGAAGAGAAAATGTGACAGCTCAGATGTCGATGTAGTCTCATAATCCTGATATTTTAACGACTGATTGTTTTTACCTGCTTTAGTCAACACAAATAAATAGGAAAAAGTTAAAATCAAAAATATCTTTCCAAAAGGAGTACGATTAAAATCTTAAACCCTTTTAATCACAATTAATCAAAAGGCAATAACCCAGATAAATTTTTCATTTGATTTTGCAGACTTATATTAAATTTATTAATCATTGGAAATATAGAAGTACGATTTAGAAATATAATAAAGTGGTTTATCTGAAGTAAAAGCAGAGGGATACATATGCTTTAAACAATTGCTTTTATACTTGTTTTATGCAAGTGGATATTGAACTTTGAAAGTAAATATCAATAGTTTTGGCAAGCTGTCCAATTTGGTTGGTTTTTAAAGCAAATCAACTCAATACACACAATAAGAGAAATTTTTAGTTGTTCCTTAATAATACAATAAATAGTTTAGTTATATTTATAAAAGCAAAAATTGCAATTGATCTTATATTTGTGAGATGTGAATTCCCAAGAAGGAAATAAAATTTAAATTTTTCAACAGTCCAGATGACAGTAAAATAGTTTAACTATAATCTTCAGTTCAACATTTCAATGGTCCTAAACCTATTACAGGAATATACATTTATATTGGCTAGAAATTTACTTTAAACTGGTTTAATTTGTATCTCGTGTAAAAAGTGATCGAAAAGACAATTTAAACAATTTTACACAACTAAATTACAACTGAAACCAATTAATTAATACACTAACAGCTAAAAATATTATAATCTCTTCATACCTTCCATAAACCGAAAATGTCCGGTGTAATAACCGGAAGACTGGAAAGTTGTATGATGGATTATTGCTTATAAAATGGCATGAAAACAAGATTTACGAGTCTTTGAATCGTAGTATTATAGTTGGTACACGAGCGATGGGGTATAGCAAGTCCAAAGTAACGACGGAATTCGGATTTTCCTATATAACCGTTTCCCAAGTGGGCTATAGATACCGATTATTTGCTGAGGAATTGCATGTTAGCTGTGGGACTAGAGAAAGATTTTAAAATAACGGAATCATCGATGACAGGTGAGAAGTATCAAGTAAAATCCTTGAGAAAGATAACGGAATCATCGATGACAGGTGAGAAATCTCACGTGAAATCCACGAGTAAGATAACGGAATCATC
>JAPDSC010068478.1:132141-158578 GCA_026290005.1 Latrodectus geometricus
TATATATATATATATATATATAATAAAATTTTCATCTTTGATAGTTTAAAGCAGGGTTTTCTAAACTTTTCGTTGAGAAGAGCTCCATAATATGGTTGGAGTTTTTAATGTAAATAAAAACAAACCTCTGTTAACAGGAAGACATCTTAAATGCTTCCGGTGTTCTCACTTCTCATTGGAAATCAATGTAATGATAAAAATTTTCATTTAAATATTTTTAAGTACTTATAACCGCTTTTAAAAGTTTTTTATTTTCTCCGTTAAAACCATATCTTTTATTATTAGTGCAACCCATAGTCATTCCGCAATTTTTTTTTTAAATTTTTACTTAAATAATTTTGATGGGTTGCCATATTTTGATGGGTGGAAAATCGCTCTTATTGGCGACATTAGGATCACTTCATGATGAAAGATTATTTTATTTACTTTATTATATTTATTTAAAAATTTCAGCAAATATATTTTGCGCCCGATTGAAGTAAAAAAGTTTCTAAAATATAAATCATATAAAGTCATTTCAATTACTAAAGTACCAAATTTGGCCTAAAGTTTCTTTTGATGATGTATATATGTATGAACAGTAAGCAGGAACTTTCGTGTCGGAAGTTTTCTAGATCTCCTTGATAGTAGCACCCTCTATTCCAAGCATCACAGAAACTTCCATCCATTGACGGATTATAATTACGCCAATTTATGGGGCTTAATTTTGACGGAAAATAATTTTGTTTCACTCAGAAACATTACGTAATTCCAATACACATGTGAGTGAAACTGTTAATTGTTGCATTTGTACTGAAACACATTGTTGCAATTTTAGGTCATTAATTAATTTTGAAACTTAGATCAATGTGAAATGCATAAGTAACAAATTAAGAATTATAATGCAATAATAATAATAAATTCATTTACTTAGGTAAATTAAAATTTCCATTATATAGCCTATTCATTAAGTATTGCCACTTGGCAAGTCTTTGAAAATAATCGACACCACAAAACCAAGCACTTCTTCAATGTTTTTTAGATTTGTTCGACGCTTAGATTTTATGCATTTAAAGGTAAAAATGTTAACTCATACAAATAGGTCGTAGAAAAGGTACAAGAAATGGTATTTTCACCTTTCAGACCTTAGTAAAATTGTTCTAAGGAATTTATAAAAAACTCAGTTTTCAATCCCAGGTTTGGTAACTCCTCAGCAAGCTTTTCTATCGGTTTAATGGCAAATATTTTCCATTCACCTTAATGGCTTCACAATCCAATATTAATTCTTTAATAAAATTTAGAGACAAATATTTCTTCTAAAATCGCCTAAGTTGTTCACTTATTCCATTCAACATTTTTTTTGGTGATATTTCATGATTTTCATTTAAAATTTACTTTTGTCACAAACATTTCTAGCAAACACTTCTATTTTGATCATCAATATGGTAATTTTCTTACAAAAGCATCAATTTTAGTATTCAATATGAGTATGTTTCAAATTTTTCTTTGTAAGCAGATACAAATTAAATTCCTTTGTTTTTTCAAATGTATCCCTCAAATAGTTTAACTTTTAAATCTATGGAATAAATTCGGAAAAACGGACTTGTTTGGATAAAAAGAAAAGAAATTCATCTTAATTAAAATAACCTCTTAAAGCTTCAGCTTCTTGAAAGCCACCTTACTTTTGCATGAAGTCATGTTTTTGTATTCAATCTTTAAAAAGATTTAGAAATAATTACTCGCAAAGCACACATTTTAATAAAATTGACCTTTTATCAATATCCCAAAGCACAAATGCTAAGAACTAATATTCTCTAATTGTAATTCATGTTAGAATCATATATTCATTATCACTTTTTTTCATCACTGGCTACAAACCCAAATTTCCCACCGACCATTATTTTAGCTCTTAAATTACGTTAATTAATTTTAGCAATTATATACGTATATGCTGCGATTGGATTGTTTTTTTTATAAAATACAAAATATATTCATTATCATTAAAATCTAATTTGTATGGCTGACGAAATCTATGTCTAAGCAGATGGTGACGCAATTTTCCCATGGAAAACTTTCGTCAATCACGTGAGATGGAGCAAATGTATTAATACAAAACTACTAATGCTCATAGTAAGAAGTCGTAGTAAATGGGTGGGGAATGAGTTACTCGCGTGTCAGAAAAGGAACTAGTTTGATTCGCGAGTAACTCATGATCTTCTGATCTTCGATTGGATTAGGTAACTCAGTTTTCATGATTTTCTACTTGGTTAGGAAACCCATTTGAAAATCTTCATGCTGAAAGATCCTATGGACGTTAAGTACTCATAGAGTAAATCTCCATCCAGATGTGTGATTGAATCCATCGACAGCGTTTCAAATTAGCTATCAAACTCTTAGCTTGAGTATTTTAAAATTATTAAGAGTTTCACTGCATTAACAGATGTAGTTAACTCAAGATGAATTTAAATTACAAAATTTAGTTTGTATTAACTGCGGGGAATGAAATACATTTTACGCTTTTATTATATATATATATATATATTTATCATAAAAATATTTTTCCCATTTTAAGTACATGATACGAATCAAACTTTTTGTCTCCAAATAACGATTTGTCTCGTAATAATAAAAAAAAATTTAAATACATATTATTACTTAATCATCTTTCTATCAACAAGGAATTTTACATGAAAACAGTCCGTATTCCATTTCCAGAATGAAAGGAAATGGGAAAATCCTAAACACTCACCTCGATAGAAGAAGATGTAGAAAGTTGAATCACAACACAATTACAGCATTTTTCATGAATGATTTAGATAGAATCAATAACTTCCACTCAAAAAAAATATAGTTCCACAACTAGACACAAGACCTCGGTACAAGAATTAAAAGAAAAAACTATTTGCCAGGAGAAATTTAGATTCAATTCCGTATAATTTACAGGAATTCTAAATTTTCCTCGCTTGAGTTTTAACACATGCTTAAACGAATTCTCCAAGCACAAGAAGAAGAAAGACTGTTGTTTCTTTACTCTCTAAAAGAGGAAAGAGACACGTCTAGCGGATTAAAGGCTCTGTGTCATATTTTTCGGCAGCGATAGAGAAACGTGATCCAGAAGTCGGAGATGCTCAGGCTGCATACAACAAACATATTACTTCCAAGCAATTTATCAGTAGCTCTCTCTTCACACAGATCCGGACTATCCTGTTTTTTTCTCCTTAATGCCTCTTTGCATCAAATATTTCCTATTGTCTTGAAAGTATTATTTGATCCGGATATAATCCATATCAAAAGAAAGTTAAAACCACTTCATTTATCAGCTCTAAATGCTAGTTTATTACTGTAATTTAGGATCGTACAGTTTTACCTTTTTTTTCATTCACATTAACCATTTATAATATAACACAATTTTGAATTTTATCAATTATAATGTAGAAATGTTAGAATTAAACTGACTTCATTCGGGTACTCAGACCCAAATGAAGCCTTAAAAATATATTTTGTTGATCATGGAGTCCAGAGTTTCGGTGGGGAAATTTATTTTGTCATCGTGGTACCACTGTAACGACATTAAAACGATTTAAAATGTAACAAATTATATGATATTTTGTTTATACATTCGTTTCTTTATTAGCATACCTTGTTGGTCAAGAGTATGCATAAAAGTTACCACGCCTAATGAAAGCAGTATGACATACCATGCGCTGAATTTATTAAAAAGAAACGTGATTATCTCGATTTTTGGACACCCCATTGTGCAGTACTTAATTACATAATGTAGTTTGTCGCAAGGTATTTTAATATCGGAAGAATTTTTCATAGATAGTGGAGCATATTACTGTGTTGCAAAGGGAGAAACCCTAAAAATCTTTCAAGCGCACATTCCTTAGGAGCACATGGATAAGGCAGGAATGCAACATTCCTTTCCCCCTGTTGGACAGTGGCCAGAAAGGAACCTGGATCCCTTTGCTCTGAGAAAAGGAATCAGATCACAAATATGAACCCTTGAATCAAAGTTTTAAAATTCTCACAATAAAAATTTTTTAGTGATCTGTTGTTGCTTTTCGCAGCCGGTGTGAAGAAAGGGCCTGAGATAACTCAGTTATCTAAAAAATGTATACCTATTTTACCTCGTCAAAAGAAGGAACATAATTCATCGAAAATAATAAGAATTAATATTTGTTTTGGTGAAATATTACCATTTTTTGTAGTTGGTGAAATATTACCATTAGTAGTTTTCAAATATACCACCTCGTATATTTGAAAACTACTTGAACCACATAGTACATTTCAACCACAGCCTTGTTCCAAGACCACATTGTACTTTTGACGACCGTCTCGTACATTTAATAATCACCTCGTACGTTTGATAACCATCTCAGTCAACTCGTCCCTTTGAGCAACACCCTTCTAATATTGGCAAACATTTCAGCCAACTCGTTCATTTGAACCGCGGCCTCCTATCAACACCATTTCGTACTTTTGACAACCATTTTGTACATTTAACAACCATCTCGTGCGTTTGACAAGCACTTCAGACACCTCGTTCATTTGAACCAAGCCTTGTACAAACACCACCTCGTAATTTTGAAAATCACCTCGAGTACCAATGACCGCAGCCAACTCGTTCATTTGAATCACGCGGCCTCGTACCAATACCATTTCGTACACTTAACAGCTATCTCGTATACCATCCACCTCAACCACTTCGTAGATTTGAACCACAACCACTTCATACGATTAAACAAAGTCTCATGATGAAACCCACACCTGAGTATGGATTCAATTATTGATAAATATAATGTCAAATTTGACTTAAAAATTGGAAAAAAAACTACTCGCTATCAAGAATGATATAATAAAATAAACTCACTCCATTAGAAAAATAAGATTTAAATGTATAACATTTAATGTTATAAAAGGCATTTCCTAAAAAACTAATCGTTACTTTTATATTATGACAGTAGCCAAAAATTAAAGTAATAAAAATGCAGGTTGTATCGTACCTTAATCTCATTTACTTAAATTGGAACACTTGTCCATAATTCGTGAGATTATTTCATAATTGTTGAGAAAATAAAGGATATAATTTAAAATAGATAATAACTAGAACTTATAAAAATAAGCTATGCCCTTGATGAAGAAACCAATAAAATAATTATAGCAAAAGTGACCTATAAACTGTTTGATTATCTATGTAAAAATGAGGAGGATTTTAAAAGGATGTAAGCGATTCGCAGAGAATAGCTGATAGAAGCGAGAATTGAAAGACAAACATAATTAACCCAGTGCACATGCGCTATCAAAACATGGCCCTTGAATTTGAAGAACTGACGGCTATAAGCGCAAAGCAAATAAAAGTTTTGATTACAAAAAAAGGGATTCAAACGTTGACGATTTATTTTCCGTGTCTATCACAAAGTAGATACTACCTGTATCTACTTTGTGATAGATTATATATATTGTATTCTATAACTGTAAAATTATAATAGTAAGCTAAAGAAATATAAAAATTGCTAACATATTTATTGAATCTTTTTGCTGGTCTCGCGAAAGAAATTGAGGTTTGAAAGCCATAGTTTCAGAAACTTTGTGGCTTAAAAACTTATCTCTGTCATATTTCACATCTGGTGTATATTAGATATCAAATTTAAATAAAAAAAAGAGTGAAATAAAATTTTCTTTATTTCCCTAAATTTCTAGAAATTCGGAGTTTGTTTGATCTAGACCAATTCACTTCAATTTTTTTTAAAAATTTCAATAACATAATATATATATATATATATATATATATATATATATGTGTGTGTGTGTGTGTGTGTGTGTGTGTGTGTGTCTGTGTGTGTGTGTGTGTTAACATTAAAGTGTAAAATAATCTATATAAAAATAATCTATATATCTATATAATATATCTCACTGTTTAGTATAAAGTCGGTTGCTACAGCTCAAAGTTTAGGTACTGGTCACGGATTTAAAAAATGTTTTTGTAAAACCCAGTGTGTCAACAAAAATATTTTTGTTTTAGAAATAATTTTCTTTGTAACTGAAAAGGTCATTTTAGTAACCCTTGTTGTAATAAATGATTTTATAATACGTTTCCATAAATACCATTTACACGTTGCATAAATTAGATAAATTGCTTCTTTTTCATTTTAATTGTCTATCATTAATTTATTTATAGAATACCTAGTTAATTCATTTTAGATATAAATTATTTATTTTACACTTTAACTGTCTCTCATTAGTTAATCTATAGAATATCTTGTTATTTCATAAAATAACTAGTTAAAGTGTCAAAATATTAACATATTACACATTTTAATAAGCACGATAAGTTATTTCATGGAGTAACTAGGTATTCTATGAAATAACTGCAATATATACTTTGACGGTAACACACACACACACACACACACATATATATATATAATCAGGGGCAAAACTTACAAAGCGCTAATCTGTTTTCTTGACCGAACGCTCTGGGGTTTGAAGCATAAGGTGCTTAACACGAAACTCCCAGTGTTTAGTTCCCAAGCATGTTTGGTACTCAGTTTCATCAACTAATTGAAGGGATAAAAGGCTGAGTCGACCCCTTCAAGCCCGAGCGATAAAGCCTATACCTCGAGTGCGCGAAAGGCTACTGCTCCAATACTGCAGTGTCTGTCTTTATCAATCTAACTGTATATATTTATATATACTTACAACTTTATTATACATTTACGAAAATTTTATGTCTGTATTTAAATCTATAAAGACAATTTTTGCTCCCAATTCTCTAAAACAAAAACTTCAGCAGAGATAATGAAAGGAGTGGAAAAATTCCTTTATCTAACAAATAGTTGGAAATTCATAAAGAAAAATATTCTGAAGCAGTTACTTTCCGATAATCAAAAAGGCAAACCATTCATCTCCTTTAAAATCCTCCCAGATAAAAAGAACATTTCTCCAACTGTGAAACACGCTTAAGAAACAGATAACAAATTGACATCAATTCTGCTTCAATAAGAATGTTCCAACATCTGTTCCATAATCTCGTGAAAAATTTTCATTTTGTTGGATATCATTTTCTTATCTTGCATAAATAAATCACCCGGACGCCTTGGCAGTGGTGTGACAACCTTCTTACCGATGATGAGTTCACTTTCAAACTATGTGGAAAACACGATGAAAAAAAGTAATAAACTTTTCCCGCCATTTTTTTCACGATTATTATTCGCCAGTGTGTTCGAAATCGTTCAGCGTTGCCAAAGGGAAGAGAAGAAATCTTATCAAAAAACCCAAACTACTCGCTCCGGACAGATAAGATGCGATAGGTGAAGGCGAAAAAAAAAGTGATGTCGAGAAAATCTTTCGTCCAAACAAGGGAAGAAAAAACGGACGAGGATAAAGACGCCGAAGAGGAAAGGAAGAAGAAGCGAAACGAAAAAAGAAAAAAAAAATATCGTCTGTGAAGAACTCTGCTTAATGGCGGCCATCAGTGAATTTCTGATAAAAGTCGTGTGCTAGTGGAGCGGACTTTGGTGGCATCCTCTTCGCCCGTGTTTGAAGATAAGAAAGCACTTCCCTCTCTTTGCAGATAAAACATTTGTGATCGAATAAGTGGCAACACTAGTGCCCGTCAGAATCGAAAAAATTATTATTGGATGGTAGCCATTTTGATTGTTTTTACATTTTAATACTTCATAAAAAAAAGTTTCTCGCCATTGTTTACTGGCTAAGGATTTGGCAGGCTGTTTTTGATATTATTGTTGTTACGAGCGTAGAAATTTATTCAAAAAAGAATTCTATTTTCTTCCTGAAATGTAGCTTTTTTATGATATTTAACAATTAATTTGAAACGCTTACAGGAGAGAGAGAACTATAAGATATTAATCAACTTTTGAGAGACATTTTAATATTAAAGAAAAAAAATTCGGACGAGGAGTATAAAGTGAACTTTGAATTTCAATATGAATATTGCAATGGGTATAAATACCACTCCTGATTAAACAATACATATATATTCTCTTTTATCATCTAAATTTGACAACAAGAAATTGAAATTTTACCAAGTTTGTATTTTTATCTTTAAATTTTTTTATTTTGTCTTCGAATTTTAAGACAGGAATATTTGACTATTTATTGCAATTCTTTAATTTTTAAGTTAAGAATAGAGGAATTTATAGTAGATTTTAAATTTATGATATTCGGATTTCATATGTTAGTTGCTAAATTCACATAAAAGAAAAAAAAAATTTCTAATGAATTTTTTTCACATTTCAAAATAAACAATTTAAAGTGATATTTGTTTTGGTGTATTTATCATTCAACGGTCAACCAGACCCTATAGTTTAAAACCAATCTTTTCCAGGCCTTCTTCAAAGTGAATTAATTTAAAACTATTAGTCTACCAGTAAACATTTAGTTTAAAACCAATTTACACTGCTGGCCACCCAAATTGCAGCACTAAGAAAAACAAGAGATATCAAAACAAACTTTATTTTGATGATAACATGTTGACCAAGTATCAAATTATTAAGTTTATAGACTTCTGTGAAGTGTGATTTCTGCCAAAATCAGTAGCAAGAATAGCCGCCATTATTTGAGATCACCGTTGTCAAACGATTGGCATTGATTCAAAGAGACTTTGAATGTGTTTTTGGGATATAGCAGATTAAGTAGTTTTCACACGTTGCCAAAGTTGATCCGGTGCAATAGCTAGGAATAAAACCTGGGTCAATCGTTGAGCAACCATGGAACACATGTTTTCTATCGGCAAAAGATTTGGAGAATGAGCCGACCAGAGAAGCAATTCAATCTGGTGATTGACGAAGAACCTTTGGTCAATTCACGCCACGTGTAGTCGAGCATTATCTTGTTGAAATATGGCTGTGGGCAAGCCCTAAAAGTAAGGAAGGACAACTGGTCCCAGCACCTTGGAGATCTAGAGCTGGCCATTCAAAGTATGGCAATGCAACATTACCTTAAAGTTTGCGGGTTCGGCATTTTCTCCCATCATCAACAACTCGTAATTTTGAACCACGGTCAAGTGACGCGATCACACATCTGCTGGAACACCCCTTTCCATATCCATGCATACTAAAAGAAGGATTCTAGGTTACACAAATTAAAGTAAATACATATTCACCCAATGATGCTCCAACAATTCTTTAAGAAAGAATGGAGTCGCCCTCCCAATCACTGCCCATGACAAATGAATTCTTCAATTACCTGTCTTAAAAGGGAAGTGGCATGAAGTTGCTGGAGCACTGGGCCAAATACCAATTGGATGGAAGCAACCACGTGGGAGTCATCTTAATTTCGGAACAGGGACCAAGCATAGGACATAGACATACGTGACGGAGCACCTGGTCTGTACCTTAGGTTTTCAGATATTGTTTCACCACGTAATAAATACGGAGCCCAAACAGAAGACCCTCCAGTATTTGGTCTACCATCGGCCATATGTATCATACACTTAGAGGACATTGAGACTATAAGCCCTTGAACGTGCCTCATAGGCGTTTTGATCGACGGTTAAGCTGCGATTTGAGCTGATTTCTTACCAACAATAAGAACAATGTCCTAACTAACCTACCTAACATTGCTTCCGTTTGATATAATTATGTATAATTCCTGTAAAAGACATACGTTGAAAGAGCCTATAGATATTAATAAACACACACACACACACACACACACACACACACATATATATATATATATATATATATATACTGTGAACTGTTCATACAGGATGCCAACCTCTTGGCATGATTTTTATTCAATATTACAGTAATTTTTCTTTATTCAGTCTGTTCATATGACAGATACAGACTGCCAAAATAGCATCTTAATAGTATCCTTTAAATATAAGTCACAAAATGTATTTTGTGCTGACAAACATAAGAAAAATTTGATAACATTTCGATTCCGAGTAAATGATATGAATCAAAATTATCGGACTCCAGATAAAGGAAAGTGTCTTTTCAATGCATATCATGATTTTAGTAGTCCTTAATTCGAGGATTTTACATTACAATTGACTATCTTATATTGTCACAGAAAAGAATTTGGAAAACTCTGAAGCACCCATGCCGATAAAAGGTTACGGTTATTGGTAACACAATACCCCAACCATATTTTTTTGATAGTAGTTAAAATAAAACCGATAACTTACACATCAAAAAGTATGACTGTACCACTAGACACATGACCCAGTGCAAGAATTTAGTAAAAAAAAGTTATTTGGTAAGAGAAATTTTGATAATATTCCATATATTTCATAGGATTCTAAATGTTCCCCGTTGAGTTTTAACACATGCTTAAACGAATTCTTGAAGCAAAAGAACAGGAAAGATTGCTTTCCTTTTACTCTCCAAACCGAGAGGAGACACGTCTAGAGGATTAAAGGCTCTGTATCATATTTTTCGGCAGCGATAGAGAAACGTGATCCAGAAGTCAGAGATGCACAGGCTGCATACAACAAACATATTACTTCCAAGCAATTTATCAGTAGGTCTCTCTCCAGGTCCTGAATTTCCTGTTTTATTTTCTTCTTAATGCTCTTTTGCATCAAATGTTTCCTATTGTCGTGAATGTATTATTTGATCCGGATATCGTCTATATCTAAAGATAGTTAAGACCGCTGCATTTATTTTCAAAGCTAGTTCAGTATTGTAATTTTAGATCGTACAATTTTATATATTTCGTTCATTTATTTTGAAAATATGAAATTATTTATTTTGTTTTTTATTTATGAGATTTAAAGGTAGTTAGAGTTAAATTGACGGTACTCAGACCGGAATGAAACTTTAAATATTAGGTTGGGGAATAAGTTCGTAGCGTTTATACCAAATGGAAGGTAGTGAGTTCGAATCCCGGCTTAGCCAAAAATACGTCTTGTTCACTAATGCTGACTGGGGCACGTAAAATATGTTGGGTCGCAATGTCCTCCATGATCCCATTACAAATAAATACCTCTGGGGGTGGTTGGAGCCAGGTTTTGGGTCTTCACTGGTTTCAATATCTAAATTGGAAGATTCAGATGGTGCTGCCATCTATGAGCCAAAAGTCATACTTCCACTTTTGTATGAGGATGCTCTATTTAAAGAACGGAAGACGCTCTCTCTCTGACTTCATTCGCCTAGTCACCGACGAGTTGGCTTGGTGTTACCAAGTGTCATCAGGAAACATCAGGAAACAACAACAACAACATTTAGGGTTGTTAACAACACTACTTACTCTCGATGATTAGAAGTCTTGAGTCCTAAGCTGTTGGTCACGAGTTAGAATCCCAGTTTGGGCAAGGAATTTCCTTTCTTTCTCTGCGTTTCCTTGTCCTTTCTTCTGATATGATGAAGGAATGTGGCACATCCTATAAACGGGTTTGTGGGGGTGTGACGTGAGTAATACTGTTCGCCTCCGAGACATGGTTCCCATGTGCTCACCGGATAACGCTAAATGAGCAGCAGTTTTTGGCCCTTGTTGTGGCGAAGAGTTAGTCTCCCAGTACCCGTTTTTAGAAAAATAATGTAGTGAGTGAGAACAGGTGCTCCAAAATGTTCCGAATTGCCTAAAGCATGCAATGAACGTGCATGTAGCATGTAATAAAGCATGAAATGCATGTAGCATGTAATAAAGCATGAAATGCATGTAGCATGTAATGAAGCATAAGAACATTTTTTATGCACTTTCTCATTTCGCAACAAATGTATAGTTAGTATGGTTGGTTTGCGCGCCCTAGTCATTATCGGAAGGTAGTGAGTTCAAATACTGACAAAAACGAAAATCCGTCGTGTTCACTAAAGTAGATCGAACATGTTAAATATATCGTGGTCGCAATGTCCTCCAAGTGAAATGATACTTATAGGGATGGTAGGTCAAGCATTCTGCTTTATCCCTGCTTCTAAATGATGAGGACTCCCCCCTGACTGTTTTCATCTAGCTGGTAAAGCTCATCTCAGGGCTATGTACAAGGAAGTATGCTGATGCAATAACAAATACATGATTTTTCACACTTCCGAAAATAATCCAAAAATTCAAATCTGGTGGATTATATTTTTAGTTCATACGGGTGTAATCTATAAGAATGCTACGCTTCCAGAACTTGCTATGGATAAGTAAATATTTTGTTTTAGTTTTGGAAACTTGGCAAAAATACATGAACTAGTAAAGAATTTGCCGTTACATAATGATAATTCTGTCCTAAACATCGTTATTTTTGTTCAGCAACATCTCAATAAACGCAACATTAAATACACGCAACATTCTCTTTACATCTCAAATATAGCACTTTGTGTTGTTTGCTTTTTCCAATGTTGAAGGAAATGTCTCGTGACAGAAAATTTGATACATATGTTGAATTTATTTTAGTATCGCAAAGTTTGTTGAAATGGAATTCAAAACGTCGATTGAATAGTGGAACCATTGTACATCATCTGAAGTTTGGTTTTTTTATCACTCAATGGTGATTTTTTTTTTTACACTAGGACTAATCTGACCAAGACCTACAGTTTGAAACAGATTCCGTATCACTCCTTAGACCCTAGTCCAAGTTGAGATTCGTATCCACGTGACTAGTACCGAAGATCCGAGTGTCAATAATTCGGTAACCAATTAGGCACATACCATTTGAAGGAAGGTTATTTTGAAAATATCATTTATTTTTTGCTGTAAATACATTTTTTTGATATGCTGGCCAATGGCTGAGTAGTTAGCGTTCTTGACTCCTGGGCTGTTGGTTCCGGACTCAAATCCCGGTTTGGACATGCATGTTTCCTTTCTCTCTCTGTGTATCTTTGTCCTTTCTTCTTCTGAGATAATAATAAATGAATGTTGCCCGTACAATAAACGAGTTTGTGATGGTGTGACGTGGGCAATGCTACTCGCCTCCGTTACTTGTTTCACAGGTACCCACTGGTTAACGCTAAACGAGTAGCAGTTTCCGGCATTGTTGTAGGCGACGGGTCCAATCACTCAATGCCCCACCCTTAAAAAAATATTTTTTGACATTTTATAATTTTACTCTTAGTTTTTATGAATTAGCTTTTCATATTCTAAAATATTTTGAATAGTTAACTTTGGTCACTATAGAAAAAATAATAATTCGTAAAGCTCTAGTTTGAAATCGAATACTTAAGTAATTGGTCTGGAAGGAACGTTTAATGAAATTGTGCGACGTTACAAGGCAAAGAACCACCGTTTATCGTGGAGGGAATAGAAAAAAAGGAAATAAAAAAAAATCTCTCGAATAAATGGGCGAATATATTTTTGGAAACTATTAAATTCTCTCTTATTTTTTTTTCTTCCTTCTTTGTCTCTCTGTTTCCCTAAACACCGAAAGTAGCAAAAATAGCGAATCTGCGTGCGGGTAGTGATCACCGAGCATCGCATCTGGCGCATCGCTTGGCGACGAAAAGAAAGAACGGATCAAGGGAACGAAATGTGTAAAGTGATAAGAAAAACAAAAAGAAAGGGTTCTGTCGATAGATTTCCTGGCACCCGCTCTAAGGGTCTGTGGAAATAATGACATAGCGGAACGGGGGGCGGGCACCAGAACGCAAACACTCTTATAGATTATTCGCCCATGTAGTAGCTGTCAATTGTCGTTACTTTCGCATTTGTACCCCTCCGGATCAAGGGGGCGACGGGGGTGGCTTGCGTATCCCTCAGTCTTGTTGTGTGTGTGGGTGTGTGCGTGGAAGGGGGTGGTCCTTATTCCTTTTTCATTGTTTGAACTTCCAGAATGCCTTTACTTTCCGTTTTGTTCCCCAAGAAGAAAGAAAAAAATTCTTTTATGCCATCTTTATTTTTAGATCCCATCAATTTCGAATATTTTGACACTTTTTTTCCTTCCTTTTCTACATTTATCGCGCTTTTTATCCACCTACGGTTACAGCTAAAGATCGTGGTAATCGAGTGACGGCCTTCTTAACTAGAAATCGTTTTAAGGTAATTTGGTAGAAATAATGAATAATAAAGAACGTGTTTTAGAATTTAGTTTTGTCAAATTCGGAAGTGAATTTCTGAATAAGTATTGTTTTAGTTATCACACACACTGTATGTTCACGCAATAATATTTTTGCAAGTAGTCGTATCTTAAGGTAAACGTAAAGTCACATTTATGTTGTTGTTTTTGATCACACTTGGCAACACCAAGCCCGCACGTCAGAGACTGGGCGAATGAAGTCAGAAAGAGAGCGTCTTCCGTTTTTGAATAAAGCATCCTTATACGAAGGTGGAAATACAATTTTTGGCTCATAGATGGCAGCACCATCTGAATCTTCCAATTTAGAGATTGAAACCAGTGAAGACCCATAGTCTGGCTCCAACTATCCCCAGAGATATTAATTTGGAATGGGAACATGGAGGACATTGTGACCCGACATATTTTACGTGCCCCAGTCACCATTAGAACACGACAGATCTTTGGCAAAGCCGGGATTCAAACTCACCACCTTTTGGTAATGAAAACGTCGCCCTTACCAACTAGGCCACCACGTCGCTAGTCACATTTATGTTAGAATAAATTGTTTGTAACAAATTTTACACATATAATTGGAAAAAAAACATTTTTGAAGCTCGTGATTATTGATCTCTAAGTTTAGAAAGTCCAGAGATGCATTTATGATTCTTAAGTATTTTTATACATATGTTATAAGATAATATCGCGTCAAGAATTAATTATAGTTACCTATCAATTTAAAATTATTATTTTTTTCTAAAATATGATAGTTTATAGCCACATTTCCAATCTACAGTTGTCGTGACACAATATTTTTATGGTGAATTAAAGATAGTTATGAATTAATATATAAAATTTATGGAAAAATCATGAATTCATATAGAAATTATGCAATAGTCATGAATTCATATAGAAACTATACAACAGTCATGGATTCATATAGAAATTACCCAATAGTCGTGAATTCATATAGAAATTACACAACAGTCATGAATTTATATAGAAATTATACGAAAGTCATGAATTTATATTAAAATTATACAGAAATCATGAATTCACTTAGAAATTATAAAATACTCATGAATTTATTATAGAAATTAAACAACAGTCATGAATTCACTTTCATGGTATTTTAAATAAAATCATGACAGTTGATTTCTGAAGTTAAATATTTATTGTAACATTTCTAGCCTATAAGCATAGGGAGTAATTAGAAATGGAAAATATTCTTAAGTACAGAAGAAAGAATATTATATTTGTTAAATTAAAATAGACTTCCCATAAATTTTGACAAACTTGATGTATCCATCAGATGTTTAAATAAATATTTTATGTGAAATGTTTTAATAAATATTTTCAAAATTATATTGTCACCTCGTATGTTTCTCCTTTGATAACTGTAGATGAAAATAGAATTATGTTAAGATGATTCTAAGTAGAAACACATGTGTCCTTGTTAGTTTAGAATAATGTGATACATTCTGAGTATTTTTTGTTGATCAAATCAGTTAAATACAGAGACAGTATATTTTTAATATTACCCTTTGTAATTGCAATTGGAATTCAAGGGAATCCTAAATTACGTCAGCAATGTTAAATATTTGATAAAAAAAATATTGGGAAATATGCATAGTTAATATTGCTATTACAATACACCTTAAGTTTATATATACACCTTAAGAAAATTGGCATTCTGACCAGTAGTCTTTGCCCTATCTGTAAGGAAGACAATATAAATAAGTACCGTCTACTCGTCTGCCCGGGCCTGAACCCCACTCTTTAACAAAGTGGTGATGTTTGCAAGTTATATTAGATGGCGAGGGATCGCATGTCCTTACTACTTCTCCTCTAGCTTTTTAAACTGTTTTAATCTTATGAAATTTTAGAATTTTAATTGTTTTATGTTGGTTTTTACTTTTTTTCTTTTATCGTAATTTAAATCTGTTTGCGAGTGACCAGATGTTGATGGATTCGGTTCTTTTTAGCCACATGTAACAACAACAACATATTGCTATTGGCACTGTTCTCTCTGTAGAGGTGCACATGGGAAATAATTTTGTTAAGTGCAAGGAAAATGCAACCCCATGATTGAATTTATGGAGAATCTTTCTAAAGATGTTTTTTATATTCTTATAAGTATGTTTCTTGAGGTTTTTATGCTCTCAAAATAAAAAAGCTAAAAATGAGAATTATAATCCTATTACTTTACATCCTATATAAGTATACTTTAAGAACATCTAGTCTTCAAAGATAGAAACTATTTCCGTTTCTGAAATGAAATACAGTTTTGAGGAAAATCTTTTTTGCTCAGTAACTGGGGATGAATACTTCTTTTCTTGGAAGTTTCCAGAAATTCGAGACGGAGGAAACCTCAGACTAGTTCCGATTCGACATTCCCACATCATTACCATGATCACCTAGACCACAGTAGGCATGCGCGATCTTATTTTTCCCTTTACCTTAAATATCCCGGTAATGCGAGCCCTTTCATCTCCCCGAATCCTCCCTGCATCATCTTCCAGACTCATCACCAGGAACGTTTCATTAAATGCGCACTTTTTTCTTTGCCCCACCCTCCCCCCGCATCCAGAATACGGAAGAGTTGCGGAAAGGAAACAAGCCCGGGTTGGGAATGAAAGAAAATTCAGTTTTATCTAGGGGTGGGGGAGTTGCTATCTAAAAATATGCTTCCGCAGGTAATTTCTTATGATATACAACAATGTAGAAATTTTCTATGTATTTAATGCAGTATGCTTCTCAAATCGATAAACAATGTACAGGATGTCATCAAAATAAAGGTAAAGACTACCCAAAATCCCATTAGCATCATTACAAACCTTATTTCAATTTATATATATATATATATATATATATATATATATATATATATATGGAGCCTATCTTGTCTGGTGGTTAGAGTACCTAACTACGGATGAGGAGGAGCTGGGCTCGAATCCCGTCTCGGGCATGGATGTTCTTTCTCTTTCTCTCTCTGTGTTTCTTGTCCTTTCCTCAGAGGATGGATGAATGTGACCAGCCCTATAAACGGGTTTGTGGTGGTGTGACGTGGGCGATGCTACTCGTACCTCCCTGACTTGGTTCTCAGGTGCCCACCGGGTAACGATAAAATGAGCGGCAGCTTCCGGCCTTGTTGCGGCAAATGGATTAATTACTCTCAAGGGAGTTACTCAGGGGTGCCCACCGTTAGAAATATATATATATATATATATATATATATATATATATATATATATATATATATATATTTCTTTTTTTTGTAGAGTACCAGCCAGACTGACAGTATGGGTGCGCTGCTCCACTTTTTCAACTGAACCGCAATTGGGTGCGGAGTCCGACTTCCTCAGTACAGACGTGCCATAGGTACCCGTTTATAGGGTAGGCAACCATTCATACAAGGAAAGCACAAAGACAGGAGAAAGAGAAAGAACATCCATATCCAAACCGGGATTGGAACCCAAACCTCTCTATTCCCAGTCAGGCACGCTGACCACTAGACAGAGTATATAAATATATGCTGGTTATATTCAGATCTTAAATAGTTTGTTGGTGGTAAGTCATGACATTAAATATCCTGGCAAAAAATAAATCACATGGAACCAAATGGGGAGAATAGGTCGGACATTCCAAATTACCTCTTCTTGTAATGAAGAATCTGACAAGTGATTTCACATTGCAGTCATCTGTATCGAAACCTTTGAAGTATGGGCTGTTGTTTCGTCCTACTCAAAACATACTTCTCCTAAATACATTTCATAACATACTGGTAAAAAAAATGTTTGCATGTTTGAGTATAAAATGTCTGCCATAGTCTATTATTAGTTTATTTCAGTTTCGTTAAATACACTTTTAGGACTGAGATCCAAAATATAAAATTTATGACGACAAATAGCTTCTTATTTACAGTGAGTATAGAACAATATTTTATCTATTTCCTTCTATCGTCGTTTTCGTAAGTGAATAAAAATACGACGACAATTATCCGCTGAAAAACCATTAGCTGACGATAAGAGGAAACAGACTCTAAAAGAAAAGGGCCTTCATCCAACAATTCAGTAAAATTTAAAACGATAACTGTAATTCAATTTGTCGTATTCACTTTTAAGTGAGATAGAAAAATCGACAATTTAATTTGAGAGCGAAACGGAATTTCCTAATAGCGAGATTCAATTCCCATCGGAGATCCCTTTGAATCAGTATTTCCGGATTTTTTCTCCCCCGCTTCTTTTGTCTTAGCGTTTCCGGAAAGAGATTATTTCATTATCACCGGACATATTTCTCCGGAATGGAGTGATTATCTATAAGTGCTTTCATCCGCCGAAAGAAACCACCGGAGACAAATATTTAAATTCTTTATTGGTAAGCAAGCACTTAAAAAGAAGAGCTTTAAGTTTTATGAACTGTAAGTGAATGGGTATTTCTCAAATGGAAAGAAATGAACCCTTTATGAACAGATAGTTTGCATTTAAGAAACTGCATTTAAGAGTATGCTACTTGTCTACATTTCTTCTTTAAGTCTTACACAAAAGTAGTATAGGTCTCACAATGGAATATCTTTGTATTTAGAAAAACTACGATGGCAAAATTTATGGAATGATTGTCTGTTTTGTAAAGCCCTGTTTTCGCAAACTGTGTAATCATATTTTGACTTGGAATTTAATAAAGTTACAGATTCTTAGTTATCATAACTACAAAATAAGGCAAAATCTGGCAAAATGAGATAAATAAAGTCAACATTGGGCATAATGAATACTTGCTAAAGACAACATTTTTCAGTGAAAAACTTAATAGAACTTGCATATGACTATCAAGGAATTCCCAGGAGTTATCTTAAATACTAGTAAAACTATTTCTGAAAACTTTAACCCAGTGCCTGGTTACATTATCCTGTTGAAAAAGGCTTTACTTAGGTGAGTTCAATGAATTGCGGTTAATAGTAAGTATATATATAAGAATAGTTTAAAATATTAATTTCTTATCATAATAAATTCGGTTTCAACAGCTTGATTCAAACTTAAATATATCTCAGTATCACTAACAGTATTTACCTTTATACTTTTTAATAAACAATCCATGGTTTTATAGAGTCCATGCAATGCCATCCATACTTATCAATTGAAATCAATATTTCAATCATTTAATGTATTGATATTTTGATGAAATAAAAAAGGCGTTATTGTCAATGACAATTATGTCATAGAATGGCATAATTATACGCCACACTTCTTCTTCCAAAAATCTCTATTATCCTATACTTTAGATAAGCTGAAGTAATGCTTATATTATTACCAATTTAATTTCAAATCAAGTCTGTTCTTTGGAATAAATCACATTCCTTAAAATGAGGAAGGGGAAATATTAGGTTGGGGAAAAAGTAATCCATTATTTTTTCGGTAGACGTCTGTAGTGATCGCTATCTCGTGAGGTATTTATCAAACAATTTCAGATTTTTGCTCATTGGAAAGGTGACATTTGACACTAAAATATCCTCTTGCGGTTTTTTGTTTGATTCATTCAGTTACGAGTACAAGGTTTTAAAAATGGAAGACAACAAATAGAAAATTCGATATAATTTCGTTTTTCTTTTATAATGCCGAATAGGCTAACCAGGTGGCTGAAATTGTGAAAGGTGTTTATCGTCCTATATAATACTGTAACAACCAGTTACGTACAATTTTTGTTTTGTCAATTCCGTTCGGGTATTTTGATGTTAGAGATGCACCTCGCATGTGGATACAGCATCGTCGAAAATGTTTATAAAATATCAAAAATGATCGAAGTTAACCGCGTGTCAGCAGTCGTAACGCATTAGACCTAAAAATCTATATAAAAGCTGTTTTAAACATTTTTACAAAGCGAATCCAAAAGAAGTTACATAAAGTTCACGTAAAAATAATGGATTTCTTTTTCCCCAAACTAATATATTAAAGGCATTAAGCATTGAAAACCATCTGCTTATCAATCAGATAAATTGATCTGCAGCAGCAATTAAATAAATGAATCAGTTTATGTTCGAATTACAGTAGAAAGACCAAAGTAGTGTGCTAGAATTTAATACAAAATACTTTCTTAAAGGAGTGGAATGAATTTTTTTCTGAAACTGCATCCCCTTGATAATATGCAGTAGTTAATATGCACTAATAATAAGATGAAAATAAGTAGAAGATTAAATAGATGAGAATGCGTTGAATATATTCTGTTGAAAAATTCAGAAAAATACAAAAACCAAAAACTTGTGATGATGAGTAAAAAAAATGAATTATAACTGTAATAATTTGATTTATAAATGTATTTAATGTGATCATCACATATTGTTTTCTGTAAGATTCATAACTTTTAGTCTGATCTGTATGTTTTTGTTACTAGTCTTTACCAGAGCTACGAGGCTCCGTTTTGAGTAATGCCGGTTTTTCTTCGTTTGGGAAGTTTAGTCAGCTAATATAATGGTATTGAGTATCAAGAAACCATTCGCAGCAGATTCGTCATCTGAAAACATTTGAACACTGTCATCTTTAATTGTGTTTTGCAGTTTTCATGCTGTAAATAACGAAAATTGGTTAATACCTCCCCCTTACAACTTGTATAAAGGCAAAAGTCCAGAACTTTCCCTGTCTCTCCCTGGTGACAGGCAGATCCACACATGTCTGTGCCGACTTGCCAGTGAGCACTTGAAAAATCTCCCATATTCTGGGAGAAGCAAGAGGTTTCCTCTTTGTAATGATTACCAGCAAGAACAATCATCACATCAGCATATCCTGGATTGTCTTGGACTGGACTGGGAGGATATCCATAAGTGTCCACTTCTTGCATCGGATTTCATTAATTTGGTCTGATGGGAAATTAGAAACACAACAACAACAACTAGCACGTGCTGTCCTTTTTACAACTTTCACCACAGTTTGTCTTTCGAGATGTTATTTTTGTAGATATCGTGTCGTAAATGAGAATGAAATGACAGAAAACTTCCAAGCACCCACTCTGCTAATGTGCGTGCCGAAGATATAGATGTCACATCAGTCTTCTGTTGATCAATAACAGCTACTATCGTACCTGTACCATCCATAACATAAGCGTTTTACTACCACTAAGCCCATGGTGAACTTGAAGGAATGTTACAACATTATTCGTCAAGACGATAAGATTATTGCACCAACAAAATAGTGATTTTTGTCAAAAATCATGATCTAGCTTAAAATCTTCTTGTTGAGTGTTGACCGTGTAACTTAAATGGTCTGCGAGCCTTACATTACAAATGATGCAGTGTAAATAAAAAAACGTCGGCTTGAATGTCAACTTCATCATTTAATCAAAATTTAAAAACCGAAGGTTAGGTTAGGTTATGGCGGACATTTTTGGAGCTCTATACTAATAGCTCACATTGAAGAGGATAACTAGAGACGATTTTTTATACTAATAAACACATATGCCACTGGAACTCGTTTATAGGGTAGGCAACCATTCACACTTCATTCATACAAGGAAAGGGACAAGACAGGAGAGAGAAAGACAAAGTACATCCATGCCCGAACCAGGATACGAATCCAGACCTCCCCAACCGTATTCAGGCACGCTGACCGCTAGAAGAGGCAACCGAAGGTGGTTAACAATATTTAATGTCTTTTCAGCAGAAAACAGGAAGCCGGAAATGGATTACACAGACTTTTGTCACAAAGTTCTTACATTTTTTGAGCAATTATGAAGTTCCATCAATATAAAGACTTTCAATATTTTGACTTAAATATAAATTCCTATTTTCTTTAATTAGTATAAAACGATAAATGTTTCATATTCAAAAAGTAGAAACAAGAAAAGTATTTATGGAAACTGGCAAGCTTTTTGTACTGGATCTATTATGTTAATTATTTGTAACTATAGTTTTTTTTAGAAATAAATAATTTTGCATTACTATTTCTTGGAATTATATTCGTCATGAATATTTTTCATTTCAGACTTCCTCTTTTAAAAGAAACAGAACACTACCCCTACATCATATTGTTTCATATCTAAGGGCCCGCGACAAAACGTATTTTATTTCTCGGCAGCGACACCCATCCAAGGACGAAAATAGTTATTGGTTCTTAAGACCTTAAATGTCACTTAAGCAGGGCATCTTTGGGGCATGTTTGTCCTGTTCCTTTATTCCTTTATCATTCCCTTATTGGATCGTTCTCCCGGCTTTTCTCTCCACCCCTCTCCCTCGACTCCTCTGTTTCTATCGTTTGATTTTTCATGCGATTTCGCTGTTTGTTGTTCGATGATTTCTTCCTTATGTTTCTCTTTTTTTTCCTCAAAAAGTGAAAAGAAACAGTTTTATTCTTCGGTAATGACTTCCTTGCTCGTTTCTTTTCTCGTAGAGCGAGGGGGTGGGTGGGGGAGGAAAATGGTACGAGATTCACGTCACCCCCCCAACCCCTGTTTCCATCCGCTCTGAAATGACGAGAAAGGTTAATAAAGGAAAATATAAAGTTATAAGGGAAGAAACACATCTATCTCCAGCAGTCTAGTCTTACGTGGAAAAAATAAAGGAAAGTGAACGAGGACTGTTATACGTAAGTGCAAAAATATAACGAAGCCTGAGTTTGTCAATAAATTTTAGACGAAAGTGGAAAACAATTGACGAAATTGAAACGTAAAAAAATTGATACAAAATTGCATCTATAAAAAGTAATGAATCTAAAACTACATTACTAATCAAGAGAATAGATCAGAAAATAAAATTTGCTTAGTTGCTTAAGTACAATATTCAAATTAAATTTTAATAGTTATAGTCTCAATAATCAATATATTTGTTGACCAAATATGATTTTTATTTCTTTGACTTCAGTAAAAATCTCTTATAATTACGTCATTCACATCTATATATTTATTACTTTGAACAGCAAACGTATAGTGCACTAGACAGAATTAAGGTGCCTTTCAATAATTATATATGAAATATGGTTTTAATAGTAACAAAGTGGTACTGTATATCATATTTATTAAAAAATTTGGCACAGCTGTCGTATAATTCCTCGTGACAATTTCTGAACTTTATGGTGAGAATATTGCTACAATGACGTAATTATGACGAATAAATTATTTTCAGGAAAATGCTTATGCATCTAAATAATGAATCTAATCCTAATAAATATGAGTCCTAAATATATATTTTGGAAATATTAATATGTTTTATTAATATTTCCAAAATTTATAAAAAAAGAAAGCATTAAAACATTAATTTCGTAAATGAAAATACAAATTAGGAAAACCTAGGATAGGTTCGATAATGTAAATACGAATTCTAGAAAAATGGAAATATGAATTATAATGCAAATTTAGGAACATTCACAATAAATAATAAAATACAACTTAAATATTAACTAATAATTTGAAAAAAGAAGATATGCTAACAACTATTTTTCGATTGTAAATTCAAATTTCAAAGTACTCCTTAAATTAACAATTAATTAAAAAAGTTTTATTTTAATAATATAAATAACATTACAAACTGAAAAATGATACGTCAACACATTTTTAAATAATAACTTTAAGCAATTTATGCAAAATGAAAAAAAGAATTTAAAATAATGAAAGAACATAATCTGGAATTTAAATATCCAAAAGATCAAGTAATATGTATAACACACTAAAAAATTCAGACGAACTATCCCTAAAAATTCTTGATAAAATACGAAAATGGAATAAAAGGTTTTAGAACTAATTCCGATGACATAAATACAAGGGTTGTCAAAATTAAATTTTCTCCATAATTCACATTATTCTTGATGTCTTTGACGCAATAAAAATCCTGGTTACCAGATAAACAATGATGCTCGCCAAAAAAATTCACCAAATTCCGAAATTGAGATGATGGATATATATACGGCAACTGTTCCGAAGTTTTATGTAAGTGTCGATTTGTGATATATATAATAAGGAATATTACAAGAGATTATTTTATAATAGTCTCTCTAAAGATTAGAAGCATTAAATATAATGATGTATATTAACATTCTTATATAAAGATACTAAACTCAATACTTTCCTAAACACTAAGAGACGTTCATATCGATAATTGAAGAGGAACATTTAATAGTTTTTCATTCAAAGATCACTGGGATTGAACTTGATACATCCATGTCCTACGTCCAAAGAGTGTGGTTCAACAAAAATCTATGGATTCTCTTCTTCTTCTTTATTAAATTTCATCGGAAAAAGCTATTTTGTCTTAAAAGAAAATTGTTTTCATATGAAAATATTTTTGCCGGAAATTAAGCCTAACTTTAATATTAGTTGAATGTTTTAATCTATATATTTGAACTTACCTGCTTGAAAACATACTAATTTTCACAATTTTTCAAAAAAAAAAAAAAAAAAAAAAAAAAAAAAAAAAAAAAAAATCTTACAATGTGGATATTTAAAAGTAATTACTATTTTTTTTATAAAATTTACTTTTAATCGGTATAGTGGGATATTTACAATAAACACGTTGCAATTAATCAATATTTTTATATGAAAATTTTTTGCAAAACATCCAGCCAAATTTACTGGGAATAAAAGGAAAAAAAAATGTTATTTTAAAAGAAGGCGAAGGAAAGTTTATATTCTCAACAAAAGTCACAACTTTATATGAAATTTATTACATATATGGTAATTAAGTATTTTAATATTAATTATGACACCTGGCGAAGCCAAGCCCTCCCGACAGGGAATGGGCGAATGAAATCCTAAAGAGTGTCTTCCATTTTTGGAAAAAGCACCCCCACGAGGGTGGAAATACGAATAAGGCTCACCATCTGGATTTTCCATTTTGGGGATAGGAAGACAGAAAAGACCCAAGGCCTGGTTCCTAACACCCCCAGAGGCATTAATTTGGAATGGAAACATGGAGGACATTGCGACCACGACATATTTTACGTAACTGAGTCGCCATTAATCAACACAATGGATCTTCAGACAAGCCGGGATTCGAACTCACTAGCTTCAGGTAACAAGAACGACATCCTAACCAACGAGCAGTCTTTTCCTTCCCAATCAAATCTATACACATGGGCTAATTCAACTGGGACCTTCTATTTAAAGTGGACTTGGAACCATAATGAATAGCTACACCCAAATTGGGAATCAAGCCACGGACTATTGAGTCGAAGTTCAGATGACAAACCAACTCGTCTTCATTTCTCAATTAGTTACTGTAAGATGTAAGTGTAAGATTTTTTTAATTTTGAAATGCAATTCACACAAGTATTACTGATAGCTTCAAAAATCCATATCACAATTCCACTTTTTTTTTTCAAACTAATTACAATTAACTTTCAGTTGTAAATTGAATTTACATTACGATTACTTGAAAAGAAATATGTTTGTTGAATACGAAAATCATTTTTAATCACACTAATGAATGATTTTGTAGAAAAAATTTTATTGTTGTAGAATTTGTTATGGGAAGTGAAAATATTTTTTGATAAGTCTTTAAAATGATCGGTATCATTTTACTTATCTTTAAGAATCATTAATGTATGCTTTTGTGTGTGTGTTTGATTACTATGGTAACAATCAGAACTGTTTTTACAAGTTTTCCAAGAATTGTTTTTACAATTTTTGGAAACTCTAAAAATATATTCTTTTAAAAACGAATGATCTTAATTGTTTGTAAGGAATTTTCAAAATCACTCGAAAAGTATTTTTATTTCTATAATATTTATTATCTGTTTTGAAAGAAATTTAAATATTTTGAAAACAGTGAAATATTGCTTTAAAAGTAGTTATGAAAATATTGCGACAAAAAAAAACTTATTTCATTCATATTTAAAAATAATAGTTTCAAGTTAAAAAAAAATGTTAAGGAAATTTCTTTCGCGATTTAAAAAGCTTAACAAAAAACATTTTATGTAAGATGCAGAATTTTTATAAATACATAAACAAAGAAATAATCCTTTGTATATTTAAAAAGTAAGGCTAATCAAAATGCTTAAAAAATCTATTATATTTTAACAAGAAAACTATAAATTATTAACAATTTTAGGTGAGCTTATTTGTTAATTCTTGATGGAAAAAGTTTAAAATAATGTAAAATTAAACACTAAAATATTTTATGGATTAATTTATTTTAGAGGAAAAAACATTTTTCTAATGATAATTACTAAAATTATCAAAATCCGATTATAGGTTTTTATAGGTACTTATCATGCTTGTGCAAAGTACACTCTTATATAATTTTAATTTTTATGAGTTATAAAATATTTTTAAGATTATATGTGGGAAATATGATTATGGTCAGAAATGTTTATTTTTGTAGTTTTCTGTAATAAATTAATGATTAGAGGTCAAGTTTAAAATAATTTTATTTCTTATTTTAAATATGTATGTTTCATGACAAAACTCAAAAGTTAATTTTATGGTGATTATTTTTTAAATTGTGAATTAGCTATCATTAAATAAGAAAAATATTTCTGTATATAAATAATTGCATTATATATATATATATATATATATATATATATATATATATATATA
>JAPDSC010068478.1:167546-179865 GCA_026290005.1 Latrodectus geometricus
ATTTTATGGACGCATTCAAGAAAAGAAAGGTTGATCTTTCCTAGCCTCAGGATAGAACATCGGGCCTCTTCGTTGGGAGCGTATGTACACTTAGCCTAACGCAAATCCTCGATTGTTTAGTTCCCAAGCATGCTTGGTACTCAAGTTTCATCGACGGACTGAAGGAAAGAAAGGCTGAGGATAGAGCCTCGTGCCTTGCCGTTGGGAGCGTAGATGCACTTACTAACAAATGAATTATAAACTTTGTCATCTTTCATTTAAATGCTTTCTAAGGAGTAAGTATGAAATTTTTTTATGGCATGGTTTATATATCGTTAGATGGCTAATATAAGTAAGTTATAAAAGTATCTTTCTAGGTGAACAATGTAAAACGGAAAAAACGACACTATTTGACAGAAACTGTTGGTGCCCATTTAGCAAAGGCACCAACAGTATAGCCTTATTTCAAAAACAACAAATCACACTGGGTTCTCAAACCCAGAATATCGAGTCCTTTTCTAGAAAACGTAATTGTAGTTTTGGCACATTTTTACAAGAGCGTGTTTGGTATCGTTATCGACTAATTATAAAAAGTATAGGGACGCTTATGTTTTTCAAATGACAAAAATCGACTCCTTTCCCTTCAGATTTCAGCTCAAACCATGCTGAGAGAATTGCAGAGGCTAGATATGCACAGCCAGGTGCCCCTGAGAAAATCCAGTGACTTCACCTAAAATGCGAAACTTCGTTTGCAGTTGTGTAGTGAAAGAAAGCTCTGGATAACTATGGATCAGAAGTATGTAATGAAGATGGATGAAACACAATGTATCATTTTGCAGTAAGGGAAATCTCCAAATTTGATGGGAACCCCAAGAAGTCACGAATTTGTCTTACCTTACTCCCATTCTCCAAAATTCTAGTGAGAGTGTCTTGATATAAAGCATGGGTAAAAATTTACTGTACGGTCGCTCTTGGCAATTTTTTCAAAAAACCCCCAAAAATCTCGCCAACTTCGCCAATCTGGTTAAGCGAGGTTTGGAAATAAACAGAATATTCCATTTCATTGGTCGGTTCCCATTTTATCAGAAACCCCATTTTTCATTGGTTGAAATTCCTCATCTGTGATTGGTCAGAATTGGTTGGGTTGCCAGAAATTGTTATTCATTGTCAACTTTCAAAAATCGTGCCAAGAGCGACCGTACAGTAAATCTGAGCCTGAAGCATGTATTGGAGGCATGAAAGTCGTTTTGCAAGTGTAAACAAACAAACATGAGATATCTTGACCATGTGAGTCCTGCAATATTGCAACTTTACCTCATAGATTGTGATTAGCTCTGTAGCTTCAAGCCAATTCCTTTTAAGATCAGTAAAGGGAAGCATCATTTGCCACAGCCAGTCATTGGGAGGGTGACCACATTCTCCCTCACTGGATTTCTGGATCTCCAAGTATTGGGGACATATCCACATTAAACTGTAACGTCCAAAGCCCTCCCGCTGTCATGACGTAGATATGGAGAGGGGGGTGCCAACTCAGGCGTAACCTTGTTATATGACTATGGTATAAAATTAGGAGAAACTTGTTGATAATAAGGGAGTATTCCAAACCTATTAACATTAAAGTACAATGCGGGACTCGCCTACACCTCTATGTTTGTACAAACTGTAGTTTCCATTCTTCCACGATTATTTGAAATGTGGTATCAAAGGACTTATCTCTCATTTTTGTAAAATTAATTCTGCAAAGCACGACTTCAGATAGTGACAAAATATATATTTATTTAAACTGCTAACAGATTTTTAAGTTGCATCTCCAAGTACTTATTTCAAGCTTATATAACCATATTCGCTCGCGAAGTCATATATGGTACATTTTTCATTCCTAATTAAAAATTACTTTTATTTTTTATGTGTCTTAATTGAAAAAACTATTAATGGCATCACACGAAGAATTAAACAAATTTGGCAAATTTAAGTCGAAATTGAAAATATTTATGGTTGAACTTTGTTTGATTATTTTCCACTGTTTACTTACATAATTTATCATTTTATCTTGGAAACCGTGCAAAACAAGCATTATATATTCTTATTTTCAAAAAAATAATTGTTTTTTATTTTAGTTTTATGCACAAAAATTTCATGAAATACATATTTTTAAGAATAATCTAATGTTAGAAGGATATTTTTTTCTTTTAATATATATTAACTTATCAGCGAATAATAACTTTCGTCAAATCAAAATTTGACTAAGTTTCGTATTTGATTTTGTTTTTATACCTCATTATGCACATAAATACTCAAAAACAGGATAGGAATAATTTATTCTCAAAAATATATTAATAAAAAAAAATAGTTCAAAACATGAGAATTATATATTTACATAAAATGTTGATTTAAAAAAGTATACACGCAATAAATAAATTCTTGCATTATTTTATTCCATATGTTTTTAACGTTTTTTTCTTCGTCATCTAAGAAATTTGTTATGAAAAGAAGTTTTTGCCTTTTTTTAAAGTTTTCTAAAAAGCTAACATAGAAAAATGTATGAATAAAAAAAGATGCCTGGTTTGGACACATAAGAAAAATTATCCACTGTCGTGGGGTTGTTAAGGATACTTCATTAAACTTACAGTGGCTTTTTCTGCTGAACTTATTCAGCAGGATTCAAAAACGAGAGTAAGGTTTTTGCTCTTGTAAGAGCTATTATATTTTGAAATTTTATTGACTAGTACAACTTTAATCTTGGAAGTTATATTAAATGGAATTAATAATATATGTTTAGATGTGAATTAATATTTAGAAATGGTCATGCGTTATTTAAAAGAATTTTGAAAATAAAGCTAAAAGGAAATTCTGATTACATAACATATGAATTATAAATATTCGAAGCTCTAAGAAAAAAATGTGCTGGAAAATTTAATTGCAAGATTTAAAAATATTTTTTACTCACCTACTGCATTATTAATGAATAAATATATTTTATTGAAATAATATTTTTTTGAAATATCATATATGAATAATATATAAATATATGAATATATCATTCATTTGCTTTAAAAAATGTTAAAAATGATTTTATAAAGAAAAATAATTAGAAAACGAAAAACAAATAATCATCCCTCACTGTTGTTGCTTATCCCTCTGGTGTAAGAAAACCCACACCAGGTCCAGAAGATCTGGCATAGAGTAGTATGCAGCTTCGTTTTTGGAAGAGGAACCACAAGGGCAGAAGACTGACTTGACCTCTGAACACACATGCCAAAGGTACCCGTTTATATAGGGTAGGCAACCATTCATACACCATTCATACAAGGAAAGGACAAAGACAGGATAGAGAGAGAGAGAGAAAGTACATCCATGCCCGAACCAGGATTCGAACCCACACCTCCCTATCTGCAGTTAGACATTCTAACCACTAGACAGAGTAAGCGGCAGCTTCCATCATTTACAGCAGGCAATGAATAAATATATCTGCTTGAATAGACCTTTTTTACACTTAATGACATACCATTAATTTGCTTTGAAAAGTTGAAAAAACTATCAAAAAACTTAATTACTGAATTGTTAAATATAACTGCTTTTTTTTTACGCAAACATTTTTTTACACTTTATAAATGTACCTTTATAGTTGAATATTAAAGTTGGAAGTCTTGTAAGTCTTCTTGAATAGTAAAGTCTCTAGTATATTTAACGAACAGCAAGAGTATCTTGTCATCATCATCAGTAACAGTTCTTGCCTTATCCAGTAACTCAGACAATACTGGGTGAACCTTTTTTAGTTTCTGAAATTTAAAATCCCTGCTTATGTAAGTAAAACGTCTGAAATTGACCTTTCTTTACAAAATAACTAAATATAACAGGTATATCAATAACAGGTATACCAGGATAACAGGTATATCAACTGAAGAAATGGAGATGGCTCCATCGATAGCAGAGGTAGAAAATGTCGTAAGATCTGAGAAATGTTGCATCCTATTGTATACGAAAGATGGTCTTGCCCATAACCAATTGACTGCTGTAGATTGGGGCAGTGGTGGCTTGGTTGGTTAGGGTATCGATCTAGTTACCAAAAGGGGGTGAATTCGAATCCCGCCTTAGCCGAACATCCGTCGTGTTCACTAATGGTGACCGGGGCACGTAAAATATGTCGGGTCGCAATGTTCTCCATGTTCCCATTACAAATTAATACCTCTGGGGGTGGTTGGAGCCAGGCTTTGGGTCTTCACTGGTTTCAATCTCTAAATTGGAAGATTCAGATGGTGCTGCCATCTATGAGCCAAAAGTCATACTTCCACCTTCGTATGAATGTGCTATATTAAAAAACGGAAGACGCTCTTTCTCTGATTTCATTCGCCTCGTCTCTGTCGGGCAGATTTGGCGTTGCCAAGTGTCATCAGAAACAACAACAACTACTTATTGATACTAAATAATTATATCTCACCCCCATAAAAGGCCTATCTTACTAAACTATGTGGGAGACCCTAATAGATGGAGCTCAGTTATTTTGGATTTGGTGATTGGTACAAAATGCTTTTAGCTTATGCGTCTAGAGTGTTGAATCCAATTTCAAAGAAAAAAAAAAAGAAATCAAACAAGCAGTAAATTAAAAATAAGATCGTGTTTAATAATGGTCATTTGTTAAAAAAAAGTTTTATTTAAAACTTTGAACAGAGTAAGAGCCTGCAATTCAATTCATTAAGCAAGACACTAGATGAAAGGGTGGTTCAACTGCTGAATAAGCCTTCCCCAAGGAGAGCTTACAGTTTCTCATTACGAAATAAATCATTCCCTGTATTCGGAGGAAGTTAGGAAAAAAAAAAGCTAGGTACGAAAGACTGCATACAAAATTTTATCATTCTCTTCAGTAGACCCACATGTCAAAAAAGAAACATTCATTAAAAAAACTATGAAAAAATATCACCTATAAAAAACATTAAATATATTAATCCCAAAATAGGAACATTATGCTCTTTAAGTTAAATTACTTGCATTGATTTCATTATATACTCTTTAAAAAAAAAGAGAGAAAACAGCTTGGATTTTTTGTGCTCGAGATTGGAAAAAAGAGCTCATTTGCGAGTAGAAGAACTCTTTCAAGTTTTACCTTTAAGTAGTTGTCTCTCGTTCTCAAATACGTCAAAGTGGGTAAAAAATGAACCCGGCTGGGTTTTTTCTTAAGCATTTGATCATTAATTGGTCATCAAAAAATTTTTTTTATTCAATAACAGAAGTGAGAAAAATACTGGAGAGTGAGTTTATTAGAAAATGCTTATAAATAGCTCTTTTGTTGTAAAAAATAAATTAGGAAAAATCTCAGAAAAAGCCCATAAGATATATCTAGATAACGATCTGCTTGTCGTATAATGTATGTGAATTGGCGGGAGTGGGTGAGGTTTTAAAATTATTAAGAAGTCAAAAACTCAAATGAGCGAAAACTCCCCGCGAAGCAATGCATCTGACTTCCTTAAAAACAATTTAAAATTATTTTATAAACAGAAAATATTGTATTACAAAAAATATATTGCAAAATTATATTTATGTTAAAAAATAATTTTTTTAAAATTATAGCGTTGTTAGTATTAGAAGAAGTTACATTTTTGAATTTCCAAATTTGCCTCAATTATTTAAGATTAACTGTTATTCAAGCTAATTATATAAAACATTTTTTAATTGCGTAAATTTATATGCTTAAAACACAAATAATTTAAAAATCATCCAAAAACAGGCTCTAATTTTGGGTAATTTTACATATAGACTTTGTTTAAAATAGTACATAATATTTAATAAAATTTCAAATATTCAATGATTTATTATCTACTTCAGTGGCCTTTTGCAGGCCGTAGCATTTCATGGGGGAACGTGTACCCAACTTTCAGGAAAAATGGAAGTTTGGAAAGTAACGACATTTTATATTTACTTAGTTTTGTTTAAAAATTTGTTTTGTACCGGGGATATAAGTCATGTACATAGTTCAACTAGAAATAAAACGAATGAAGTGTAAAACAAATGTAAATTCCCTTAACTGCGTTATTAAATATTGAAATCGAAACTCATTTTATTTGCGATCCAATGCATCTCCGAAACGCGGTTTATTGAGAAAAACAAAAACACGTTCCGTACAGTGGGGGGAAAAATTATGTTTTCTCAAAAATTGTAAAATATAGCAAATATTAATTTTTTTAAAAAAAAATTACACGAAGAGAATTAAGAATAAAGAGAGATCCGATGCCCTATACACTTTTCTCTAATATTAATAATTAAAAATGAATGATAATTTTAAAGAAGGAAAAGAGTTGTGCACGTCGTCCTTATTGAAGTGGGAGATGTTTCGGAAAGGAAAGTTACATTGTTTTAATTTATTACACCAAGACATAAGCAGCTTTAACAGACGTTTTCAAGAAGTCAACATAAAATATAGCTTATATTTTAAGCTACCATGAAACTGATATTCTAGTATAAGATTCATTATATCATGAAGCAGTTGTCAATTCAGTCCTTGACAAAAATTCAATGAGCACATAAAATAAGTATTTTATTTATATAGATTTATCATTAATGTTGTGCTGAGACAATTGTGCTTGCACAGAACTTAACTTAATATGAAAGACTGATTTTTAAGTTTGTACATGTTAAAATTCTATATCCACCGACTGTTGGTCCCGGGTTCAAATCTCGGTTTGGGCATGGACGTTTCCTTTCTCTATCTCTCTCAGTGTGTATCTTTGTCTTTTCTTCTTCTAAGATGATGGATGAATGTGGCCCGCCTTATAAAGGGTTTATGGTGATGTGACGTGGGCAATGCTACCTCGTACCTCCGCAAATTGGTTTACAGGTGCTCACAGGGTAACGCTAAAATAAGTAGCAGTTCTGGGCCTTGTTGTAGGCGTTGGGTCTAGTCACGCAGTGTGCCCCGCCATTGGGAAAAAAATTCTATAACTTTATTTGGTATTTCCTGGATATCATTGGTAATAGGGTTTTCCAACAGATATACTTTTGTATGTGATTGTCTTTTAAGACATATAATTTGCAAATATATCATCTGATATTTAAAATGTCCACGAAAAATAAGATATTCTGCGTCGTTAATAATTTTCCCTTTTTGATTTCCTTACATTAGTTTAGGGGGAAATAAACCCATTATGTTTACGAGGACTTCAAATTTTTACTTAAATGTTATTCATTAGCTGTGTTCAAATGGTTTCAAACTGTTTTGTGGCTGATCTCTAGATTCTGGATTGCTAACATTCTGGTCATCTTCGGACATTTTTGTGATTTTATCGATATCTTCGATGATGGGTCTACCTATACGAGGTGCATCTTTAACATAAAATATACTTAAATAGAATCGATGAAACCAAAATTACTATTGACTGTTACATTATTGGGACCATAAACATCATTCCCAATTTTTAACTTCCTGATTTGTATTTTCATTTTTATGCACGAAAAGCTGCGAATGTACTGCAATTTCTTTTTGCTGACTTCCATTTTTAACACCCTGTACCTTAAAACTGAATTGACTCAATAAAAAAAAGGAAAATATTTTTCAGTGCGAAATGAGATTTTTCCTACGAGCATCAATTGCTTTTTCATGTACGCAAAAAGTAGTCCATTTTTAGATGTTTTCCAGGTTTCGTCCCTTGTGATTCTGCAACTCAGAACATGATCTCTGAAAAAGCCCTCATTAAAAGCACAGTCATGAGAGGAAAAACATTTAAAAAGCTTTTATTTCTTGGATAATCACAATCAATTATTAAATCGGATCATTTTTTTGTGATTGCTTTGCTTAAAATTAATCTTATTTTATTTAGTAAAAGTTTACTAAAGCAGATATCTCTTGATTTTTTTTCTTTTCTTCTTTCTTTCTTTCTTTCTTTTTTTTTTTGCAATTTTTTAACACCAAGATTAGCGTTAAAATGTGAGTAACAAAATGACCGCTGTCACTACATTATAGCTAAATTAAAATGAAATTCGGTGGTAATCAAGGTTATCAGAAATTAAATTTTATCACCAATATTTATCGCCCAATTATTTCGCCAAACCAAGGGTTACCATTCCAATACCAAAATCCTTTATTTAATAGAATTTTCATTTATACTTTGATAATTATAATTTCAGGCAAGCTTACTTTATGTAAATTACATCATTTAATTCCTTACTCATACTATTTCACCTACCGATTTTATTTTTAAGTAATTTTTTCGTTCATTTTCTAAATTATTTAAATAAGAAGTCATGTTTCAATAAAATTCTTCTTTATGGATTTTAATTACATGAAATTTGATCAATTCTTTCATTTTCTCTGTATATATTTTACACAGTACGTATTTTATTTGCATTTAAAATATTTCTTTAAGAATATATTTAAATAACTATGATAACGTTTAAATTTGAAACAATTAATTTAATTCGTGTTTAATAAGAGGTATAGATTTAACTTCCTTTAATTCGAAAGACTAATTGAATAGGCGAAGTAAAAATTAAGTGCTTCCAAATTTATATAATTCCATTTCACTCTCTTATTTGGGGTTATTTTATCATTATAATTAGGCAAAACTTTATTTCAAGAAGATTTTGCTTTATTTTTTATACCATTCAGAGACATTCGTTTGAATTGTTTAAAGATTAAATTTCCATTTTATTAAATAGCTGTATATTTTCAACATTTTATTCATTAAATTTCATGGTTTATTTTAAATTTTTTGCTATCGTTTGCTTTACTTTCATTAATTATATTAAATGTATCATGTTTTATGCTTTATTATTATTAAAAATAGCATATTATTAAATTTTGCACTAAATAAAAAAAATTATAAATAAAGGTTTTATTTCATGATTATACTCTAGATTTCTTTCCTTATTTTATTGCTATTGCACTGTTTTTCTTCTAATTAAAATTCAGTTTTTCGCTTTTCCTGAATTACTACAGACTTTAATTCTATTTGACGCTTTTTAAGTTTAGATAGTAAACCCACCCAAGTAAAATTAAGTTTTAATTTTCCTATTGTGTTTGTTTTTATTATATTTTTTATACACATTTTTGCCGCTTATTTAATTGAATATGATCATTCTTTTATATTGCGCTTTTGTTTATTTTTCATTACTTAAAACTTGAACTTATATTTACCTTTGTTTTTTTTATTATTTTTTTTCAATGCATCTTAATTCTTTGCATTCATGATTATTTTAGTTTTTATGTGCTTATTTACTATACATTAAAGATAGAATATTTGTCTTATTTTTTTAAGTAGCGGATAATAATATATACATCTTTTAAGTAATCCCTTTTGCTTTTGATGAAAAGAGAACTGTTTTCACTGTCTCGCTCTTCATTCATAAAAATTTTTGATAAGTTTCAGTATTTTAAGAATTATTTAATCATTTAAATTTGGTTCATTTACGATGCAATTTAATATGTATACCTTATTTCCTTATTTTCTCTCATTGTTTCATTTGTTAATGATAAAGACTGTTACTCATTTAAATGTTCTTTAATTTTAGTCCTTTAAGACAAGCATATAGTGTTTCAGTATGGCTTTTCACTTATAGTTTCACTTCTTAAATTGCCAACAATGAAATGTAGAAAAATCTCAAGCACTCACTACAAACTAATATCTAACAAATATCTGACATATATCACATTTTAAAGTCTATAATGTTAATAAAATAATATTGAAATATAAAATGTTTTGAACCGGCTAAAATTCAAATACTATACATAAGTTAGTATTATAGTTTGTAACCGTTAATATTTTTTCCATAGAAATGTTAACTCGACTACCGTCTTAGTCACTACAAACACCCAAGCTCAAAATTAAGGTAGAATCCGTGAAGGGCTCATCGTAGCCGATCATTGATTCAATTCTTCAAATCAAAAGGTCACGGTTCGATCCAAGAAATTGAACAACGAAAAGTGGATGTTGAGTTTCTGCTCTCTACAACGAAGTCTGTTGGGTGAGTGCTTGGGAATTTCCCATGTTCCTTCCATGCGCTGACCAAATTTCAGTCTGCAAGTTATTGAAGTGGAAGTTAGAGAGCTAACATAATTTAGTTTTATTTGTTATTTTAGATTTTCTTTTTGCACAGGAAAGTTATTTACCGCATTCAGTATGGGAATCGAACTCACGAACTCTAAAACTGAAATATTATAGCTAACTTAAAGCTATGACTCTATGCACAACTTTGACACTTGAAGACTGATTCAATGTGTCCGATAGTTTAAAACGAATTCTGAGCAGCTGATTCTCAGCGTAAAATAAATATTCCGGACAGAGGTGAGAATCGAACCCCGAACGTTATCATTTATCACTTAGTTAAGGCGAACATAACAAAGTTATAGGAACAGGAGCAAGGGGAGGACCGAGTTAAGAAGGACAGACTACATTACTAATGACTTCCAAACATTGAAAATAAAGAACTGCGATGAAACCATCGCTAAGGTGAGAGTGGAATGGAAGCGAATGCTTGAGAAGGCCCTGGGCATTCTCATGACTAGGTCCTGGCCCTGAATAGTCATGACCCTGACCATCACTAGGCTAGGCCGTGACTAGTCATGACCCTGACCATGACTAGGCTAAGCCATTCCCATGACTAGATCCTGGCCCTGACTAGTCCTGACCCTGGCCATGACTAGGCTAGGCTATTCCTATGACTAAGCCCTGATTAGTCATGACTAGGTTGTCGTGAGAACAGAAGAAGAAAATGAACATAAAATTGGTACATTATTTAGTAAATATGTTTGTTTGCTAGTGACATTTATGTTACTTAGCACCCTATTTATTTAAATATATATAAAAAGTATCTTTATAAGGAGCTAACAATCCTCACCTTGTCAAATAAAATATTAGTTAAAATGCTATGTTTACTGTATTTGAATAAAGCAGTGCTATGTTCTTTATTTACACTTTTTGTAAGGATATGGTTGATTTTTTTTATGAACGTAAAAAGCTAAATTCATTAAATAAAGCCATCGCATTCAGGAGGGAAAAAGAACAAAAAATATATCAGAATTCTTAGTTATGTTTATATATTATTTTCCCCTTTTTTCCATGAAATATTCATTTTTACGTTCTTCATCAATGAAATACTGAATGAAAAAGCAACAAAAAAAATTATGAAAATAGAAAGACGACAAATAAATGGATAGAAAAAAAGAAAGAGCCCTGTAATGGTAAAAGAATCGGAAGAAAGAAATAGCGAGACGTTACAGAAGACGAACCGAGGGGAAAAATAAAATAATAATAATAACCACTATCCTCCCAGATGATTGGATATCTCGGTAAAAAAAAAAGAGAATAACTGATATTTTAAAGTGGAAAACGACAGAATAAAAAAAAATATGCAACTTGCAAGACTCCATTTTTATCCTGTGTAAAAATGAAAAATAGAAAAGAATAGAAAAAAAACAATTTCTCAATTCTGTTCAAAATTAAAACCGTCCGAAAAACCAATGTTGTAGTTAAAAATATATATAAAAAAAAGATAAATATATAAATTTTCTATTTCTCCATTAAAATATACGATCGGAAGAGTTTATTAGAAAAGTCTTCCGCGTCTCAGCCGGAATTTTTCGGCTTATTATTATTCAGCTGGATAAAGATATAAAAAAAATGAATTTTAAATAACACGAGGTGGTATTTTTTTCTTTTATTTTTTAATTCTTATTTCCCATTCTCGTTTTGAACTCGGAAGATTCCTGGTGACCGTCATGAATCTGTAACGAGTTAAAAAAGATTAAGTTTCTGAGAAGAAAAAAATGAAATCGAGAAGTGTTTGTTTTTTTAAAATATAGCATTCATTTTGTGAAAGAAATTTTATTCTTGCTCTATACAATCACATGTATTTTTTATAAGGGTCATCAGAAAAAAAAATCTTCTTATAAATATATACACGAAAACATTAATTTAATAATTTACAGAATACTTACAATGCAGTCTATAGTCAACGGGAAAAAAGACAAATTTTTTAAAAAGAATTTTAAGCAATAAAATAAGAATAAAATTGTCTATATCTAAGCTAACAATAAAACGTCTTCCAATATTTAGTAATTTAGATTCATTCTAAGTTAAATAATGGAAATGGAGTATAAAATTCTAACAAAATTTAGAAACTAATTTCAATAAATTTAAAAGTGTACTAAACAAAAGGATTTCATTAAAGCGTGAAACTTTTACTCGTAGTATAATACGCATATATTCAATATAGTGCGCATACAACGTCAGAAGAAAATGAAATACAACTTTGTGGTTGCTCAATTGTAACTTGTCTTCAATTTTCTCTGCAAAGATTATGCTGCTACTGTTATATATATATATATATATATATATATATATATATATAACAG